>DWON01000452.1:0-33443 GCA_018251015.1 Phocides pigmalion okeechobee | reverse complement strand
CCAGCCCTCGACACCGTTCCGCCGAGGCGAGAAGGGGCCAACGTATCGACGCATGTTGCATCCCATACAAGGGCCCTTCCCCGGTCCCAAGGAATTAGTGTCAGGCCATCCGGCCGCTTGCCATCATCACGTACTATCCCCACTGGTTCTAAAACCAAAAGGACGTCGATGGTGGCAAGCGTCCGTTTAATGATGTCGTTAATTGAGCCGTGGCGGGAAAATCTGCCAGAACTGCGCTGACAGAAGAGACCGTGAAGTCCGGTATTCATATTTCATATTTTGTTGTAAGACTTGTGCCTATATTTAATCTTTATTTATAATGATTTCTAAACAGTAGATTTGACTTCTTATTTTGTGCAAACTCGGCTTCTGTGAATTAAATTTTCTAAAATGTGTTTTTAAAACAGTCCCGGCCTTTTTAAAGGAGCTTTACATTAGCATACCGTTATTTTTATTGCTTCCACAGTTTCTTGTAGCGAGATACAGGTTGTTCTGGAAAGGGTTTGCTTAATTTACACAAATGGACCAAATGTTAAGATAAGAATATTGAGTGGGATTGAGATATTGTTTTGGTATGCACGGATCTTGTAGGTGCTGATAAAACCCCAAAAAATCGTGAGTAATAACGTATGTTAAGTGGTAAACGAAATAAGAACGTTAGAAAATAAAATAAAAATTCAACTTCTGGCCTCCTGCACAAAACAATGTTTAAGCAATAAAATATGTATGTAGTTAGTACGATAACAATGCATAAATATAATGGAACCATCCGACGATTGGCTTTTAATTATTGATTGGCTACTTAATTTTGCCTTGTAGCTGCTAAATTTGTGATGTCTTGATTTAAACAAAAGTTTAAACAAAAGTGTCTTGATTTAAAAATACGTTAATGGCGCGTTTATGAATTAAATAGAGACGGATAAATAGATAATTTATATATATATATATGGTAATTTCTGTTCTGGGTTTGTTGTAATTTTGTATTTGTTATTGTACAGACCTCTTAGTTTTAGACTAAGAGTGTGGAGGTTGATATTTCTTTAATATTCTACTAGGTCACATAATTATAGTTTCCGATCAGAGAGCAGAGATTAAATATCAGTTAGATTATGCATCCCTTTTATTTATGCGAGAAGAGTAGCAAACGAGCATGAAAACTACCTGATGTTAAGTAGTCC
Source organism: Phocides pigmalion okeechobee (assembly GCA_018251015.1). Classification (NCBI taxonomy): domain Eukaryota; kingdom Metazoa; phylum Arthropoda; class Insecta; order Lepidoptera; family Hesperiidae; genus Phocides; species Phocides pigmalion. Next base: position 32,265 of record DWON01000452.1, on the reverse strand, counting down.
AAGATATCCACGTATAACCACAAACACGACTAAAATCCTATCTGAGCTCAAACGTAGATACGTTGCTACTCCTGAGGACTAAGATAGTCGCCTCACTTCAAAGTGCGGCTACATTTGTCCACTTGTCACTACCGCACCTGTCCAACCGAAACACAAGTAATACTTTACGGTGGATCATGAGGGCGGCGGTGGTACCTCCCCAGTCGAACTATAGTTTTTCCACCTTTAAGATATCAATATTATAAAATATTAAATTAAATATTAAACTATACTTAGGTACACACAGACATGCTAAAGACTAATGTAAATATCCGTACTTATATCCGTGATGGTATTATAGAAATGACGTTAAAATAGAATGAAGTACACAAAAAAGATATAGATATAGATATGTGCACATATATTTATTCTTATTATCTATTTTAAGCCTGTACACATACGATTTTTCTTCACATAAATTTGTGCATCTGAATACTTTATACTTAATATTACCTTGACTTATAACATTATAGGAACTTTAAGGAGATGGTTATCAAAATTGAAGATATATAAGTATATAGATAAAAAATAGACATTACATAATCTTTGAATATATAATATTTTATTCATTCATGCAGAATTATATTCATTTTAAGGATTGCTCCTGGAATTTATATAAATATTGTTGTAATTATAACATAGATATATTTTTTTTAATTAAATAATGTGAACAACCTGTATATTTTTACTAATACTTCTATAACTAGATCCAAAATATTTATGATTATCCTAGAACCATTATTAAATATCTACATCAATATTAATTTATAGCAAATTTATAGCAAGATTCAGAAGCCCGTAGTTTAGTTTAATGACATGTTTAAGTATACTATATGTAATATTACTAATTGCTGTTTATAACACGAACAATAAATGATTCAAACAATAAATATATGATTTGTTTCAACTTGACATTGAGTTATTATTTTTAAATTTAGGTTTTCGAAATATCAGACGTAAATTCGGTTATATATAAACAGGTAAATCAATAATCGTAAAACAATTATTTATTACTTACAAAATAGCTGATATATTTTTGTCTAACTTGATATTACGTTATAAATAATGATTTTTTTAGGATTTATTAGTGTATCTCAGTTCTGTCAAATTAAATATGCATTGAAGTATGGATTACTCTAAATTGTTTTAGAAAAAGCCCCTAAAGGTTAACAGTTTTGTCAACAGTTTTATCAATTTTTTTAAAGGTGGGAGAACTAAAGTTCGACCAGGGAGATACCACCGCCGCACTCATAATCCGCTGTAAAGCATTACTTGTGTTTCAGTTGGAGAGGTGCGGTTACCGGCTACACTTCGAAGCGAGGCGGTCTTAATCCACAGGAGTAGCAACGCATCTGCGTTCGAATTCCGATAGGACTTTCCGATAGGCGTGTTTGTGGTTGTATTTGTACATCCACGTACAACTTGTACGTGGATGTTTATGGGCTGGGACTACTTAACATCAGGTGGTTTGCATGCTCGTTTGCTATTCTTCTCACATAAAAAAACTGTAACTAAATACCTGCAAAATACTCTGTTTCCAAATATAATAAAAAAACATATTTTAATTGTATCGTATCGTAAACCTGTTGAATACTTGAGAGCGATGATACAGATAGGCACACTCACATGAGTTTCAAACTTAAACACCTCCCTATCTGCGTGGGAGATTAAAAAGACAACAAGCGACCAAAATCGAATCAAATTATCTTACAAGATTAATGCTAACAAGATATGACAAAATAAATAACTATTTGTTGGATACGAAGTGTGTTTTAGCTTATCCTATCAATCATATAATTTTATTACCTAAGATAAATGATGAAGCTTTACAGAAAATCGTCAGCTACTTTAGGCTTTCGACAGAAAATTGATTGATCACACGTGAGTCACAGCATCCAAGTTATTGTTCATTTCGAGGTTTTAAAGGTGATATTACTTCATGGTTTTGCTGCAACTTTAACGTCATTCTCATTTTTGACTTCTACTTCCTCCACTTTTAATTAAATTTGGTTCCACAGTAATCCCTTAATATGTCCCATATGACAACAAGCCACATGATGTCTAATTCGAAATGAATTTTCATCATCTTTATTATTAACTCCATACTGTTTTATTCCTGGGCACGGAGTCCTCTCAAATTTACACAATTGTGATTATATTCCACCAAGATGGTTAAATGCGCGGTCATAAACTTCATACACACACCGTTGACGACTTTATGGAGAACTGCAAGAGAGACAAACTGCACGACAACTGACTGATATATGTAGCTCGAATTCGAACCTTGAACTCCTGGTGTGACAGTCCGACATCTCAGTCACCAAGCTGCTCACAAATTGCTTAATGACAACATTCTATGACAATAGATACCAATAATCTGTTAATGTTTGCAAACTAATTTATGACCATTATGTGGTGTGGGTCCTTATCACAATTGAAGAAGGCTAGTTATTATTTATTTGTATTACATTAATCAATGGAAATGAAGGAGAAAATATATATGAGCAAGGTAATCACGCAATAATAAGAAACGTCATAAAAACTATAATATTATTCCTATCCAAAATGAAGCGGTCAATAACCTGACCACCATATCTTGATCTGGCCAACTGTGATAGATGACCAAGTAGGCGAAGAGTAAGCCATGTCGATACCTACCTTATTGTATTGGTATATACTGTAACAATACACCATTGTTGAATAATATTCAGTATCATACATCTTAGACCATTAACTTACGCGTATATATCTGAGATCTTAATTTGTTAGTTATATTATAAATAATTTGAATAGCTTCTTATGATCAAATGTTTTATAAGCTACAGGAATGAACCTCAATAACTAAGGATATACGGAACACAATATAATTATAAAAACATTTGACAATTTTGCCCTTTAAAGTATTTTCTTTAGTTAGGAAGTAACTTTTATTCATGAATTAAAGAAATGATTAGATGAAAATATTTATTTTTCTGATAACTTCTTTTTTCTTCGATCTTAGATTAAAGTTTTTGTTAGATATCTTAGAATGGCAGTATTGCAGCTTAACGTCGTGAGCAATCACGAGGACTGAAATGTTTTTAATCCACGCATTGGGACTCAAACAACATTCAACATTTTTCATTATACATTAAAATACGTATTCAAAAGTTTTAATCTTCATTATTGTTTAAATTTGAATTCATTACAATATTTTCGATTCTGAATGTAAGGCAAAGTTTATTCAAAATTGATGCACAAAGTTTTTTTTTCCGCCGTATGTCATTGCCATGCAGAAGCAATATCCATATATGTATGTACTACATTTTTTCAGATAAACAATAACAACAGTCATTGACCTTGTACAAAAAAAAACAAAGATTTTTTATTTCATGATCTATGATATACTATACTATACTATGATATGATATATATAATTCAATTTTAATTTATGTATATTAGTTTGTATTTTTTTTTAACTACATAGTACATCTTCATGCATGATGTGATCACCTGTAATTGTAGGAACAGTTAAATAGTATCAAGTAAAAGCTGTATCTTATGTTGGTGTTCCAATTAAATAAATAAATAATATATGTAAAAATTTAGAAATACAATATCCGTGGACATGTCACCTACGACCACATCCGACATCTTTTAATCCACTTTATTTTTAATGCGTAATAGAACTATATAAGTACTTCATTTATAGGTACTACCACTACTTACCTATCTACTACCCTTATATAACACCGTAAAGCCGTTGTAATGTCTTAATTTGATAGACGCGGTAGCTGGACATACTTACGCGATGCGACTGTCGTAGCCCTCAGAGTAGTAACGCATGCGTATGCGATCTTAGATCCACTTCAGTTTGGATTTGAATGTCCATGGGCTACAACAATTACTTACCATCCTGCAACCTGCAGACTGATTTGTTACTCTATGAACTTATAAAAATGTGTGTTTATGATTAATTAATAAAGTTCTAGTAATTTTCATTGAAGGTAATAATTCAAGGTACGAATAATTAGAGTCGCGATAAACCAAACACAAAACATATAAATGATTAAAACTATCGATGATGGTCCATTATATATTTTATTAATCAGTTTGCTAATAGTTCGGTAGTGACTAACAATTTTAAGTAATTACTGAAGGCCCATCAGCGACCGGACTACGGCTTAATCGGGTGAACGACCCAATACTCTCGTGATAGCGAACCTACCACATTTGCTATTTTACATTTAAAACTGGCTTGTTAATTTCTTTTGCGGTACCGATATTTATGACCGTTTTATAAAGTAGCAATCAGTAGTTTGGAATCTACCGAGGTCGCCATTATTTTTTGCTACATTGATTTGGATAATTAATGTATTTAAAAATATAAACGGCTTAAACTGCATACAACTATATGTCACGAGGCGTATATATACACATTGCATATAGTGGTAAATATATTCAAGTATTTACTTTATAAGTGCATGTAAAATGAAATATAATTATTATTATTAGTGTTATGCACGCAAGTAGCGAGTTTTAAGGAAATTTAATTTCTTAAACCTGTTATGAGCTCCTAACATACATTGTATACTTTATATGGATTGAACAATGAATGTACACATAAAATAAGGATATTGTAAGGTAGGATTTGTCGGGTTTGAGCGGGGAAGTACCAATGCCGTAATCACTCCGGGCGTAGAGAAATTTTTGAGATTACATGGAAGAGTGTGTTGCAGACTCACATATGATTCGACTATCTTAGCCGTGAGTTTAACGCGTTGGTGTTGAATCTTAGGTAGGCTGCTTACGTCGTCTGCAACTACATATTTCTAAAAAATACTAGAACGCATATATCTATTTAAGTTAGATTTATTTAATTTAATTATTAAATTATGATTATGTTACTTGAATAATGCCTTTTGTATAAATTACTCAATATGCATTCCAGGAAGCCAAATTAGATTGTTCTAATTTGTATCCAAACAAACATATCCTGACATATATCAATAAGGTTGTGTTAAAACTGTTTTTCCCGATGATAATAAAACGGAACTGTGGTCGCATAATATTTATTTATAATTTTCTGTGGCCTCGATCGTAGTTACGTGATAATTTGATTACCACATTTTAGTCAATTCCATATCAAAATGGGCGAAACATTTGTTTACTCTATTTAAAGTGATATATTTCCTGGAAAATCATACATGTTATAATTTTATTGCTAAATGTGGATTATATAGGGATTAAATATAATAAATATTATATACAGACAGGTATAAATAAAGTCCACCGGAACTGTGATATAAAAATAAGCGTCCAATAAAAATCTACTGCAATCTACTTTTGGCTGAAATTTTATATGTTCTACTGCTGATTATGACCCTATCCTTGACTGCAGGGAGTCTAGACCCTTGGAGTTATAGGCCTTTTTGTAACGATGCTGTCATGTGGGTTACCGAAGATACTATTTAGCGTCCAAGGCTCGTGCTCTGCAATGACAGAAATGGTATTTTTTTCGTCATATAAGTTGCATATGAACATGCAGCTCACCTAAAGTTTGATTGAAATGCTGGCCATGGATATCAGTAACCAACTGTATATTAAGACTCCTCGTTTTTTCTAAATTTATTACACACACGTTAAAGACCAAAATAGAATGCATCACAACACATCACTACATATATCCTTAGGACATGCTTGTAAATTAAAACACCACATAATACCGCTATACTACTTCTTCACTTAAGACAGAAACAGGCAGTCTAGTAGTCCAAGTTGCTCTTGAGGCCTTTGGCAGATGTTGCAGTGTGATGTAAGTAAAGTTGCAAAGCGTATTATTGGATAAGGCAAGAAATATTGTTGTAATCTGTTCTCTCTGATAACTGATCGTCGTGATGGGCTCTGATGTGATGGGTAGTTTTCACATTAATATGTTGTGTCATGATGTCTTCTGTCGATATTTTAGACAGGTGACTTTGACGCGTCACAACCATGTACAGGCGTCCGTACATTTGTCTGCTGTATTATTACAAGATAGATAAATGTTAAAACTACCCATCACGTCAAAGTTCATCACGAAACGACATGTACGGGCAAATGTAATCCAGCTCTAGATTTGCTCTGGATATAAAATATTTTGGGGCTCACATGGCGCAACGGCCGGTAACTGAACTGGATTTATTGCTCGTGCAGTGCAGCTTAATCCTTGTTATGTCAAAATTTGCTTAAATTTACTTAATATATTTTTGATTCTGAATGTAAGCCAAAAATTTATTCAAAATTGATGCACGAAGATTTTTTGTTGCTACATGTCATTACTATGCGGAAGCAATATCCACACAAGGCATATTTTTATCAGAAAAATATTAAAAACAGTCATTGCCCTTGTAAAAAAATAGATTTTTGTTATTTCATGATCTGTAATACAATATTACGATCCGTGGACATCGTCGCTAATGACAACATCTTACATCTACAGTAGATCCGATTAGCCTTGTTTGGCTCCAACTGTATTCTTAATGTGTAAAAGAACTATATTCGTTGTTTGGGAGATACCAACAATGTCCTTATAAACCGCGTTAAAGTAAGCTGGGCAAATGTAATCCAGCTCAAATGTTGCTCTGGATATAAATATTTTGGGGCCCACATGACGCGACGGCCGGCAACTGAACTGGATTTATTGCTCGTGCCCTGCAGCTTAATTCTTGTTATGTCTAAATTTACTTATGGATTCAACTTGCAATAAACAAAACGGTTCTTATCTTGAAATAAAGTACGCTTTTGGCAAGCGTGTGGGTGGATTGTTCGTGCAAGCGTCCATCTGTGACTATGTAGTGTTTTTTGCTATTCTTTAGATTTTGTGGTAAAATATTATCATGGTACACTTTTTTTAGGAGTTATATGTAATAATATTATAAATGTGAATTTAAGTTTGTTTGTAACGCTTTCACGCCAAAACTACTCAACCGATTATTAAGAAAATTTGTACACATATTCTTAGGGGTATTAAAAGGGACATATGATACTTTTTATTAAAAAAAATATTATTTTAGGAGACATGATTAATTGTCTAAAAAAATTAAAATCTCGCAACTGCGAAGCCTTCAAATTAACATTTGTTTTGACTATAGCTTCAGCTATCTCGATTTTTTGTATATTTCATGTTATTCGTTTGTGATAGTTAAAAGCAATACTAAAATTATTTTAATTTTTTCGAGGCTAGGTATCAGTCAGCGAAGCCGCGGGTAAAAATTAGTAGTTTATACAATAACTCATATGTAACAAGTAGGAGAAAACATACAACGATAGACAACTTACTTTGTATTCATTGAATTTCTCCATATCTCCCATTCCCAAGGTGATGCTACGAAGATTTTGTATCACTACATTTTTATTTTCAATAAATCTTCAAATTTCAAGGAAAAACACCGCAAGTGGCTGTTGAGATTAATTAAACTATTGGTTAAACTTTATAAACATACAGCCGAATACCTTTTGCTACTACCGCAATCCATTGTCAGACCCCAGTCAAGGTCACAAACTATAGCTATAGCTATCTATTCATCCAAGCCAATTCAATAAGCCTAAACCCGATAAGTCTGCTGTCAATTGTCGGGGGTTGAGTGTAATACAGATTGGCTGGCTGCGACATCGGGTCAAGGTTACAATGTGATCTGCGTGTATATCTAAATAATAAGTTCCATCTGTCGAATGTAATTACATTTTTATATGTGAGAAGAGTAGCAGACGAGCATGCAAACCACCTGATGTTAAGCAGTCGTAGCCCATAGACATCCACGTACAACCACAAACATGACAGGAATCCTATCTGAGTTTGAACGGAGATGCGTTGTTACTCCTGAGGACTGAGATGACCGACTCTCTTCAAAGTGCAGCCGGCAACCGCACCTCTTCAACCGAAACATAAGTAAGCGAAACCAAAACATAAGTAAGCTATACGGCGGATTATGAGGGCGGCGGTGATACCTCCCCGGTCGAACTATAGTTCTCCCACCTTACTAACCTACACCTACCTAAAATACACATACATATAAATAAATATGCTTTGGTTAAAATCCTCTTCGTTATTTTCGAAAAGTGCATTTTTATTTTTTGAACATTCTGTACAAATTTTCAATAAATATTTCTAAGAATAACTACAATAAATCCTGCTTTTAAATAGAAAAACCGCAATCAAGTCAGTTCAACCGTTTAAGAATGACCGTCTAAAACAAGTTGGACGCAAGTACAAACACAGACTAAAACTACTTTATAACACCTAAAGTAAGGCTAACCAAATACCTACTATACATTTAAAACCAAGATTTGTAATAAAAATATGTAATCTATTGTGTATCCGCCCACAACAATGTGACACACAGTCAGGTGAATGGGATGAGAGCATTACAAGTATTATTATATTCTACCTTGTTCCGTGACTGAAAACAATGCCGGGTCGTATCGTGAAACGCATTGAGGTCTTGCATTACATCAGCTCGGTATTAGCGGCACGTTCGACAGGATGTTAGGTACTTGTCTTACCGGTAGAAGCGGTAAATAACCTATTTGGAAAAAAACTTATAAAGAACCTATATGGTTTGATCAGGATGGAATGAAGTGAAATGAACATTTATTTGCGCCAATTGTGGGTAGAAAAGTCTCTGTACTAATAATTATTCGCTCATAACTTACCATTTTGGTGGCATGCAAGTATTTCAATTATATATATTGGTATTATTTTGATTAATTTATTTATTTCACTACTACTACTGGCTACTAAGGTAACACGAATGCGCGTCGTCGTATTGCACGCGGTGTCGGGTAGCCGGCCTCGGAATCAGCAGAAAACAATACTTCTCGGCCAAAATTCCTCCTTCATGAAGGTGGGCATCTGTCAGGACTCTCACCACAAAGACATTGTGGCGGGACTCCAATCGCACAACCCTCAATCTGTAATTGGTCTTCATCCTGATATACTCTACAATATTTTCGGCACTTGTAGAGCAACGCAGACGGGACATGTACAGCATCGTCGACGGGCTGCAGTAGATGGCTCGGGCCGATCGGTGCGGTGCCGCACCGGTTCTGACATTATGTTTTTTATTTAAACTGTATACTATTAAATAGTATTATAAATTGAAATGGTATCACCATACCTATATATAGAGTGAAACAATCCTTGCGTTTTTGGAGATAAATGTGACCGATTCTAATATGAACGTCATAATGACCATCTTATGACTATGATATATAGTCATGCAAAGTAGCATTTATTGGTATTCGACTTTAGGTGGGCCTACAGTTTGTTATTGATTTTGCTCTACATGTCCATGTATTGCAGTTCTCACTTACCATCGTGCCCACTTACTACTAAAGTAAAGTAAGTAGCTATAAATACTAGTTATTATTAATATAAAAGTAAAAGAATAATGGTATTATACATTTGGAAGTCTAGTAGATCTATATAATAAAACATTTAAAAAGTAATAAATTAAAATATATTTTACCCCGTAACCTCATATACATATTATGAACATATCTAAGCGTATTACATTCTATACTGATATTAAAGTAGTCTGACTAAAAAAGTACTATATATAATTATTTTTATTGTCATTTCATAAATTAAGTTGTTTTAATTAAATTCATTGTAAATTATGCGACTGCCGACATGAATACATTTTCTGTTTTTTTTTTACGAATTTAAAACATACTTTTCTTATAACACATAGCTTTTCGTTTGCGGTGATACAGATTACTTCTGTTTCGTATCTTTCCAGCTGTCTTTGCTTGAAAACTTCCATTCGAGATGTGAATGAGAGTTGAATTTTAAATATGCGAACTGCAGAAAGTTAATGGGTTCTTTGAAAATAGAACTTCGGGATCGGATTACTAGGTAATTGGTTAACTAGTTCACTCGATAACGTTGTTGATAATACAAGTTTATTCAGTTCAGTTCAGTTCAGATTCAGTTTACAGTAGATAATACAAGGATTTATCTTTTGCGATCCCAGTATGCGTAGTACTGACACTCAATTAAGTTTTGGAGGTGGGAGAACTATAATTCGACCGGAGAGGTACCACTGCCGCCCTAAAGCATAATCCGCCGTAAACCATTACTTGTGTTTCGGTTGGAGAAGTGCGGTTGCCGGCTACACTTTAAATGAGGCGAACATCTTGGTCCTCAGGAGTAGTAATCCATATACGTTCGAGCTCAGACAGGATTTTGGTCGTGTTTGTGGCTGTATGTGGATGTCTATGGGCTACAGCCACTTAACATCAGGTGGTTTGCATGCTCGTTTATTACTCTTCTCACATAAAACAAAAGTTTTCAAACATCTGATTCTTACTAACTATAATCTTCGTGTTTCTGTTCGTTCTGTTCGTTTGTGCGATTTAAAGGATTTCTTAAGGCTTAAATATATATGTAAATAATATGTTTAAAGGCATTCTTATAGTGTTATTAGCAAATTTCTGTATCTGTATTTACATTATTGGTAGTAAAATTTAGGCGTCTGAATTGGGCTTATTATCGTATCTTAAGAATCGTAAATGTCAACTGTATTTCTTAAAATAATTAATCAATTTTGGAAAATATTTAGCTGTTAACATGAATTGATGAGTCACGCAGGGACACAATGATGTAGCTTCTAAATTAATAACATTACAATCTCGTTATCTAACGGAACTCAACACTTCGTCTTTTACATAATAATAAAATCTTCCCCGTTCCTATAATTTATTCATATAAAGTCGCGGTTACAGCTAGCCGTGAATAAAAATATTTTTACTGGAATGTACCTTATCTTAAAACTCATAGATAATATATCTATTCAATTCTCAATTCTAATTTTAAGTTAGCCTTAATACAAATTTTATCCTATATTTTTACACATTCATTTTCTTTTCAAATTTAAAAGGGGCTCACAGGGAATTGTATAATACCTTTATAATGAAAAATAGAATTTTCGAAATTGGGTAATAAATATTGGGTTATGTGTTAAAAAACAAAAATACAATCGAATTAAAATCCTCCTTATTTTTAAGTTTGTTGAAAAGAAAGGGCATTGGTATTATGGTTGAACAAAACTGATATGATAGCGTTGACAAGTTCACGGTTATATACGTGTATTTAAGCATTAAGGAGAGTGCCTTCCTTTATATTTGCTGTAATAAAATATTTTACAACTCGGTAGGTGTGGCGCGATTTCGGTCCAATTACGTTATTAAACCGTGGGCCACCACAAAATGGTCACTACATAAATGGTATCATAAAAATATAAAACTCATGTTTTCCTTTAAAATAGAATGGTTTATATTGAATATAGTAATACAAAAAGGGTAATCTGGGGATAAGTAAACGTATATCAAAACATATTATTTTTTCCTTGTGATTTTATACTTAAATTCATAAAGTTGCTCTAAGAATGCTTCTGTGTATGAATGAAAACTCAATAGTAGTAAGAAGACAACCAGATGAGTTCCCAAGAGAAGCGTTTACAGGAAAGCCTTCGACTATCCTAATTAATAGAAAAATAACCAAAACTACTGCAAAGCCATGTTATATTATGCATATTATGCATATTATGCATATGCATATAGATGAGCTAATAATTTAGCTAATAACATTTAATTAAAAAATAATATGTACATAAATATGCATAAAAATGTTTTAGAAGATTTATCTTAGATGCGGAGCAAAGAATTCAGATTCTTCAGAAATAATTCTTTTGTTATATTCGATTTGCATACAAATTTCTGACACAAAATGCAAATGCTTATACTACCTTTTCCAGTTATTGAACTCTTACAAGAATTTCGGATACTAAATGAATTGCTTGATGAAAATACATTATCTGCACAGCCACTAAAATTTATTGATGACTAATTTATGCATCTTCAATAAAAGTTAAATACTCAGCAGGTAATCGATTATTCTAGTAACATTTGCTTAAGTATATTTTCGTAATTAAATTAATAATTGACTTTTAATACCATAACAATTTTTACGATCTTGACGATCATTCACAGTAAAAATAACTTTGTGCTTAATCTTTTGGACGAATTTTATTATGAAAATATCAATGAATAGTTAATTCAATAGTTATTTGCTAATGCTAGTATATAAGTTATATTGGAAAGTATATACCACTTATGTTAGAACTTAATTACGGGTTAAGTTTCGTTAAAAATAACGTTAATGTAATTTCTCGAAATGTAGCTTTTAAATGAAATTTTTCATTACAATCCATTTTCAACCCGGCATAGATCATGACGAAAAAAAAAATTACTGCAAGTAAATTTTTTACCCATAAAATCTTTGGACACACCTAAAGTTAGTTAACACTACAGTTTGTATGTAAGAATGTCTGACTAACGCATTCTTAATTGTTGACTGCGGTTCTGGTAAGAAAATGTGGTCAAAAATTGACTTTAGTGTTTTATTTATCCGCTTTTAATATTCTTGTAATGATTTTTCATTTAAACATATACTTAACACAGTTAAATATACGTTTTCTTATACAAGAAATGTAGCAAAGGAGCATGCAAAGCAGCGGTTGTGAAGTGGATATTGCCGCCCAAGGACACAATTTAAACAATTTTAAAATTAATAATATGTTATAACCAAAACTCAACCGTTCAACGTTATCGAAAGTTTTACTCTATCCTCTATAAAAGTTCTACCAATCCAAATTGTGGCAACATAGCCCTACCTATAGCATATACATATATACTCTATATAAACATCAGGATACGGTTATCTGTGGGTTGATATTCTAGGTAGTTTATATGTATTTTCTGACTTGTAATCTCAACGAGGTGTAAAATGAATTGTGAACATTTTGATTTCGACAGGCACTTGGCGGAATAAAGTTCCTACTTGTAGGATTTTTGATCGAGGGAGTAACTGGTTTGTAAATAATAAGCTTACAATTTAAAACGAGAATTCATTTCTCAAATTAATTCATTTTTCAAAAGTTGCCTGGTACAGATGATTTCTTAGCGATAAGGTCTTTTGCACCATATATTTTCTTTTTGTATTTTTTAAGAGATTTCTTTATTAAAAGAGTTATTGTATTGTATTGTTACTTTTTGTACATATCAGATTTTAAAACATTTCAAAGTATCAATTCATATATAAATCAATATAAATGCGAAGGTTAATTTAATTTTGTAATATACTTGTTGGAATCACGTATTTTGTATAGGTACTAAATTTGTTAATTATTTTGTATGGTAGAATGCATTCTCGTATCGTAGTTTTATTTACAAAATATTTCTTAAAGTACAATAAATTATGTTTTATCGACCCGATCACGGTAAGGATAATAAATAATAGTTAAATGTAAAAGAACTACAATGTTTAATTACATTATCGTGTTCCGTCCGACGTGCCAACAGATTTTGAGCTTTGAAAAATTGCTCAAAGTTTTTATAGGTAACCCCGTATATTTTGTTTGTTACTTCCGACTATTATTGCCAATGCATTATACTTTGGACCTTAGTATATTCCAGTTTTAAAATGATGTACGGACAATCGATCATGTGACAAAAAAATTACAATACAGAACAGAAAAAATAAAGAAGGCTTGCGCGGAGGCGTTCACGATCAGATTGCTTTTTTTGTGTTTTTTACTAAATTCCAACCAGTCACGGATGTGTCTCCTTCTGCGCCTTGAATATCAAAATTCTCTACCATTAAAATGCTCGACCAAAAGGATAACTGTAAAAACGAGTTTACTCATAATATTGTTTCACGCGTGACACCTAGCGGTGTTGGAGCGCTAAAACGTTGTTCAGAGAAATTTATGGCTGTGTTTTTCGATGAATATATTTAGGATAGTAAATTACCATAATGTCTATGTCACAGTTTGTTTAATAAGGAGATGACGGTGATCAAATTTACGCTAACCATTGCCTTTTTGACATATTCTATATACAGTAATTGAGAAATAAAAACCTAACCAACCGTTGCTACGTACATGAGTTTCGAGAACGAAATTGTGTATTTTTAGATTAATAACATTAATTTTTAATTGAAAATTGCGTATAATAATTTTGTACTAATTTTAAAGATTGCTGATCTAGAGACTGTAAAAATCGAGAAATTTTAGAAGAAACAAGAGATTTTGAAAATTTAACTCGTTCATTAGTTATATGGGGAGAACATTTACTAGTAGGTAGTTTAAGTCAACTAGAAGAAATGTAAGATCTCCACAGCAGCAGTGATATTGTAGTAGTAAAAATCCGGCCTTTCCCATCAAGAGTTCGGGGTTCGAATTCTTGTTATGCCCCTTTTAAATTATGTGTACATTATACTTCAATTACCACATGTTTTAATGGTGAACGAATAGAGCGTAAAGAAATTTGTATGCCTGAGAATTTTCCACACGGTTCTCAAAGGTAATTCTATTAAACCTCACTTGGTTAGCTTGGTAGGCTATAGACTAACACGTCGCATACTGAAAGGAGCCCTCATTAGGACAGTAATGAATTAACAAAGAAAAGGCGCTACTCCGGCGCGTCATTCCGTTTCGGATTCTATATTTTCTTTATCTTTTATCATTTTAACAACTTGCAAAGTTAAGTGTTGTAACTATAGTGTTTATTTGTCACTTCAAAACACAATAGCCCTACCTAAAATGACGTCTCCTTTGATGGAATTATGTCCTCTAAATATCTATTTTAGTCGTATCTTTAGAACTCGTGAGTCCATTTTTATTTTAACAATGAACTTATAATATATTATGGCAAGATTGTTATGAAATTTTGGTAATCGTAATCTCGTACAATGTTTCTCATGAACTTAATTTATTATAAATCTATGTAAAGATTAAGTATATACTTATAGTAGAACTAAATTAGTTCCTGGCATGATTTTTTATAATCATATTATAGATTTATTTTATGCTGTACATGTTTCTAGTACGTTTACAGGAGAAATTGAAGGTATTTCTGGGAACAAACGGTTTATTATGAATGTACGTCATTCAGTCGTTAATCCTCTATGATTATATGAAAAATAAAATGTAAAACATTTTATTATGATTTGGGTTTTAACGACTGCAATATATTGGGAAGAAAGTAATTAAAATGTTATTTATGGTAACGTAATATTTTGACTGAATGTTAAAACATGCACCTAAATTGTCGTTCGTAAAATAACTCTTTTATAAATGGCGCGTCAATTACAATAGCAGTAAAATTTTCAACTTTTACGATTTACGGTACATTCAGTGAATTCTTAAATTCATTTAATTTTCGTGAAACTATTTGCAAACGCCTGTTAAACACGATGCTATAAATATTAAAAGCTTCACTTATTTTGTATTTTCAACGATAGTTTTTTGTTGACAAATGGCAAACAATACTACGCATGGGTACGATGTGGCAGACTCATAATTTGGGAAACAAAAACTATGATCATAATTATATTAGCCACCAAGTACTATATATACATATAAGCATTATTCTATTGGCTTTCTCAGATGGTTAAACGACTAAATTCAGTAAATTATCAAGAACGTCTCTCATAGGACATTAATTATCATTGATGACCTAATGTGCACAGCTAAGCGCAATCACTATGAAAAACGCAAAACGCTCTTTTTTCTTTTGTGTTGCTTCTGTCCAATAACGTGCTTCTAAAGCTGATGGATTATATACACGTTACCCATTTTATACATTCCGTTTTATCAATAAAATAAGTATAATCAACGTTTATTTAAACAACCTTATCAATTTTGACTTGTGTATTAAATAGATTGACTTAAATAGACTTTGAGAAGAATAGGCGCAGCGTTAGGACATGGATGATATATTACTCAGATCATATAACTATTATGATACAAAGATTGATAATATCAGAAAATGACCACATAAAAACACTAAATTCTTATTGAAAAGTGGTACAAAACGTATAAGCAATAAAATTATAACTTACTTTAATATTTGCCCAATACTAATAATCCTACGGTTTAAATAAACATATTGGTATTAAGGTATTCTATGTTACATATGTAATTATTGTTATTGGAAACAAATGTATCATTATGTACTTAATATTTCTTTTCATATTCAATATATAATTTAACATTTCCAAAAAATAGCCTAAGTTGGAAATATGTAAGCAATTTTGTATTTATTTAGTACTTATGTTAATTGTTGGCGTCTCGTCCATCTACAGTTATTCGTGGAGTTTGAAAGCTGTCTTGAAAGCCTTTAAGGTTATTTTACTGTTTAGTTAAGCTCACACTTCCTGTTATTTACTTTAAAATTTCTATTTAATACATATGCTGTTAGGAAAATCCTTACTTATTGTACTGTAAATAGATTTTTTTTATATTTTTTACATGCCAACAACAATACACACAACACATTTAATAACGAAACATATACAAGCTACTATGAGTGCCAATTATAGACATGAACAATATGCTTTATAACATTGATTAATTTATAAAAACTGTATGTAATGTTTTTATACTAGTGTGCTAAAACTTTATTTTTTAAAGAGGATTGTGTATCAAAAAATATGTCGAGTTCCTTATCCATACTGCAAAGTAGGTTGTACTCGGCGCTAAGGGCGCTAGATATGTACTTCCAATTAAATAAAGTTTGCGTGAACTGATTTCAATCTGAAATCAAAAATAAATCTATCAATAAATACATTAGCCGCATTATAAACTATATGCATGCATATTTTTATAATTATAGGTCCATAACCTGTTCAATTTTACTTATTTCGGAAACCAGTTCAAATATTTGAAAGTGGTTTGTAGTCCATAATGGAAAAATTTGAATGTATAAAGTCCGACGGCAGGTTGTATCCTGGCCACCTACTTAGATACTTCAATGTTAGGTAAACCACATAATTTTATTCAGCTGTCTGATCATATCTTAGGGTCGGTGATAAAGAGGGCAATGCCTTGGACTGTTACCCATGTGAGTTGAGGTTTTGGTAACACAGTTTGTGTGAATTTAGGTATGAGGAAAAAGTTAATAACATCGTGGACATTAATAGTAGAATATTATTGAATAAATGTAAAGTTTAATACTAAAATTATCGTACAAAAATCTAGATATATACATTTTTAATTTACATATCACGTTATTTACAATTTGTAAGTTTCGTATTCAGGTACAAGATTTACATCCGGATTGTCTTCTATATGTATAATCTTTTCAACATTTTCGTTAAAGGTAACCACAGATTTCCGCCTCGATTTCTTCCTCTCCCCGAATTCATCGTCATCATCTGATTCTTCATTATTATCTTTTAATTTATCTATAGTTTGAATTATAATTGGCAGTTGAGGATCTGGTGTTGAAATGTTAATTATCGCATCAACAGGTTTTTCGTCCGAAGTACTTGGATCCATCCTAACATCAACAATAGGTACTTTAAGTCTTTCTTGAAGCCTTCTTTCACTTCTTTTTAGTTCTTCGATATTTAGTTTCGACTTTGCAACAATTTCGGGTTTAGGTTGTTCGACGGAATCATTTCGAGACGCCAGACTGTTTCTATCACTAAAACTATCGTAGTTTTTATTTTTCCTCCTGGAAATTATAACGATTATAATAAAAATATACTTTTATGTTAAGATTTTATTAAAAGATTTTGTTAGAGAAACGGTACTCTTACCATTTTAGGTAAAACCATATAGCGCAAGCCACAATTAGCATGAATAGTAGAATACTGAGCACTATTGTCGCCGCAAACAATCCAGTGTCACGTCCAGGGAGGACGCATATCTCATGACTTTCCAGATGATCTTCCAATGATATACTGCTAGCTATGTTGACCGTGCCTATGTTACTGTTAGCAATGTCGCTAAAACAAAGAAAATGTTTATATTAAGTTTTTACTTTACAAGCTTCACTTTTTATGTCAATTGCAATCTGGATAAGATAAAACATCTCGTCTTAAGAGCTATAAAAATACGGCGTAAATAATACCGTCGCCATTTATTTACGGTAAAAAAGTTTGGGAACCAATTTTTTTGTAAAAAGATAAAGGACATTTAAATTCACTTACGCAGTGAGCTGATTTACTTGGACCGGTTCTCGTTCAATCAAACCGTACACGAACAGTTGCAGTGAAGCCCCTGATCCATTTGAAGTATCCCGCTTGGTCCTCGAGTGTTCAGATTCCGACACAACCATGGTTCTTAATGTTTTTACATCATACCCAACCGCTTTAGTTAGATTGCTTAGAATCTGTTCTTCATCATTAAGGAATGCATCTCGAATAGTGATGACGGCAATCCTATCAATTTCTAATAGTTTTACCTGTAAAAAAAATGAACATTTTAATTTGGTATATCCACCAAAGTAAATATTAAAGAGAAAACAAGAGGTGAAAATAATCTGGGTGCAAGACACGTCGAAGTGTATTTAAGTACAATTATGTAAACGTTTAAGGTCAACTTCTCTTTGAGTTTTGTAAACAATGCTCCCTTTACGGTTTACATGCATATATTTTTTAAAAACAATTCATGCTTTTTGGTGTTTTGAGGTCGAGTAACATTATTTGATTACCTTTATGGACTTTCTTACGTGTGGATGACCAAAAAAAACCTTAGTAATAAACAAAACAACTATTTACGACGATAAAATTTACCTTACCAATAAAATATGTATATAAAAGTTTTATTGCAAATAAGGTAGTATTAGTACATATGGTAGTAAACCTATAGTTCGACCGTCGAGTTATCTCCACCGTACCCATAGTATGCCGTAAAGCATTTTTATTCTTTGGTTGGAGAGGTGCGATTATTAGCATTTACAAGCAAGTCGAACATTTGAATCTTCAAGAAAGCAAAGCGTCTACCTATGACCTCGTAGGAACTTCAATCCCCTTTATAGGCTAGATATGGATGTTCATGGGTTACATCGACCGCTTAAAATCAAGAAGCAATAATACTCGTTTGCTATTATTTAAATATAAAGCAAAAGCTACTTATAGGCACTCTCATCTGGGGTCAAAACATAATAACATTCTTAATTTTGATAAATTTGATGTCGTCCCAAAGCAAATTGCCACAAGACATATTTCTGTACAAAATGGGCATCGTTAGCAACAGATGCGCCTTGTATATTTTAGGTAAAATTAAGAATTACTTTGGACGGTTTTTTAAGGTTGTCTACAGACAGCTATCGCGCAACAATCTTTGGATATAAGCTACATTAAAATATTTTATACGGAATACGATTGATTGACAATGAAACCTTAGAAATACCATACATTCATTGTTTGTCATGTCTTGTGATAAATACTCATGTGCGTACATTTAGATTAAGTGTATCATAATTGAAAGTATGTCATACTTACATAATTACATAGTTATATAAAAATATAATTTATATTATATATGTCATAGTTACAGGGCTTATAAGCTATAGTTAAATGACTCAGAACTTGTATTTTTGACATGTCCGTCTGTTCGTATTTTAGTTTGAGTTAATTAGTACTGCGTAAATAAAATTTTGTAAGTAAAAGTGTTCTAGAAATGATATAGAAATATATAAATAATAAGGTCTACAAGAACTTTTGATAAGTAAGGATATAAATATCTAGACATCAAAAGATATATATACATTAAAATTATATTCAATGAAATTTTGAAAAAATGCAATCATTAAAAAATAAATTACATGACTTTAATTCATCACTGATTGCGTTAGATATGATTTTATTTTTTTATACGTCGACTACAGAATCCTTCACTATATCAAACTTGGAAACTAATTTTAGCATTGAAATGATTCTTTAATAGTCCTTTATTATAATTTTCTGATACAAAATATCAAGTCCAGACATTTCTGTTTATTCTAAAGTGTTAATTTTGCAGAGATTATGTGGTAGATATGCGCCAAATATACGACAAACCAAACCAAACCAAAATGACAATAAGACCCACAGGTTAACCTTTGGCGTCCTTTTTATTTACTTTTGATATATCAGTATTCTTTGAAATTCCTGGAATACAATTAAATGGTGAAATAGTTGTAAGTTTAAAATAGTACACATACAATTAACGAGTTTTTAGGTCTACTTATATGTTTATCAAATGAGTCATAGACGGAACATTTGAAGGAATGTGTAAAAAATTTGTTTAATAATTTTCTCATAATTATTCAAGTCAGGTTTAAGAGACTCTTCGTGACTTCTTTGATATGTCTTTGCAATAAATGTCATCTGCATAATATTTATAGTTTCCATATCAACTTACTGAGTGTTTCGCACAGCATCTAGGTTTTATGATAGAAATCTAATGGGGTCAAAAAAATCTTTATGGCGTCTGTTTAAGTTGGGTGTTCCTGTTACCAGTTTTTTAACAGTTATCTAGAAAAAACAGGATATGAGACTTCGTCATCCTTGTACGCTTATACATTAATCTCGTGCAACTGGTTTAGACCGAGGTTATATTCTAGACATCTATTAAGATAAAAAATTTATCACCCTGTGACCGTATTTTTGGTGATATCCGATTAAAGTAGCGGCATTGTTCCTGGATTTTTCCCATGTGATATTTGGACTTTAAAATTATTTTCTTAAGAACTTACATATTCTTATAATAAATTCAGTTATAATAAAATCTTCTTTATAAATGTTACTTGTCTTAATCTGAATGGTATAAGAAAAATCTCAGATGAAGATAATGATTATTGCAAATATTACGTGAATCTTTTAAAATTATTCATTATTTTATAACGGAGAGGGCAAAAAATATGCAATTTACATGATGGTAACAGATAGTATAGTATAGAGAGTTTCATCTGGAATCATTGAAGTTTTTTTATTTCTAATAAACGATATATGGCACTTTTACATCGAAACGCAAGAGTTGATTTTCACTAGAAAATTAGTATCGTTATGATACATCTCCTGTCGAGACGTACGGTTTCAATCGTCTTTAGTTTGCCTCATCAGAAACCTATTACTGCCCCTATACCAGGCACGGGGATTCTGCCAAAATGAGACAGAACTGACCATAGCCTGCCATGGTCAAGCGCCACACTTGGTAGACTTCACATATCATTGAAAACTTTATGTAGAACTATCAGGCATTAATATTTCTCAACAGTATTTGCTTTCACTGGTAAAACAAGTGATATTTAATTTCTAATACGCATGTAACTTCGATAAATCGACAGGATTCGAACTCGGTATCTTTGTGTGAGAAAACGAAATTTTTACTACTAAGTTGTCCATACACACACGCTATAGTTGTATTAGTGTCTGTGTATTTGAGCTTATATTCTAAAAAAACAATTAATTTACCACTAAATCCAAAGATCCCGTGAGTCCGTCCCCGTTCCGGTCGGTGGCATGAACGATGAGACGTGCGTCGTTTTGTAAATTAATATTATTTCGAACGTGTACGAAGCCTGTGGATGGGGACACCGCGAGGCTTTCTTCTGCACTCCAGTACACTAGCGCTGCGTTTTCGCCAACGTCTGCATCCGTCGCCTAAAATTAATTTGCAATAAAAACACACACTGATTAAACCTAAGGATAGTATGGAGAAAGTTGACTAGATTTTGTAAGGTTTTAAATTCATCAAGTTAACCTGTGAATTTGACCCCGAGACATAATCTTTGATGCCTGCTAGTAAGAAATAAAATAACATTATTTTATTTAATTACATATTTTGAAAAGACGGTTATTTTAACTGTACTTATTTTTTTACGTGATAATACAAAACCTATAACGGAGCGAGTACAGGTAATATGTGTGCACAAATTGAGATAGAAAAAATACAGTAGTAGTAGGTTTTGCTTAAAGCACTCACAAACAAATAAATAAATTGTGAATATTTTACTTTTACATAATAAAAGATATAAGGGTAGGGATTTTGATATGTCAGTCACATTGGTAGTTGGTATACAAGTCAGCCCCGCGAGGATCTTGGATTCGATCTTGTTCCAGACACACATCAGTATGACAAATTTACGATCTTGGCCGGGATTTTTTGATATTATTTTTATATGTTCATGGCATGCACGATACAGGGAACCCTAGGAGCCATAAGTACAGAAAGCGTTCTCCATTTATTTGATCACATTATGCGACCCAATATTAGTGAAATAAGATGAAAAGGAGTTTATAAGCACAAATCCGTAGAGCCCTGTGGATCGAAGATTAAAAAAGTTATATATTACTCCTTCATTTTTTCGCCCATTTTAATAAGACGTACGTAGCAGCTTTTAATAGAAATTACTATATTTATAAAATTAATATAATCAGGCGAACCTATATTATGGAATATAAAACAGGTAAATATGAAATTTATTTGGTTACAAGATTTTGAAATTCACCTTTAACTCAGCTAACGACCTTGGCAGAATTATATTTTCGAGTTCGGGGACCGGGTATCCAACGGCGACGGGTTCGATATCCTTGTTAACGAATATTGGAACGTTGTCGTTAATATCATTAACGATGAGGTTTACTAAACTACGTCTAGCATTATATGGGATTGCGTCTGTAAGTATCCATTTATTAGATCCGTAATCATAAGGGCCGAGTGAGTTAGTTCTAAAGTTTGAATTAACAGAGCGTTTAGTTCTGCTGGATACATCACTCTCACATTCAAGAATAAGTTCCACCTGGATTTGCGACAGTGCCATAAAGGCTATCGATTCGTGCTCTCTATCGATTGTTAACGAGTGCAAGCCGTAATCGTCTACGTATAACCATGACTGGTCTTCTGGCCAGCTGTTTGTTAGTGCAAATTTACAGCCATCATATGCTGTTTCATTTAGTACTACCAAGTTCCTATGCGGTTCTTCTTCGTCTCTGTCCAAAATTATCAGTGGCGGTACGGCTATGTCATCGCTGCATACGGCCGCAGCTTCTACCGTCAGAGTTACCTGTAAACAAAAAATAAAATTATCATCAACTGTCTTATTGATTCTTTACCATACCATTTACTTCATGATTAACCACGACAGCCAAGCACTGATTGTTTAACTTAATAATCTTTATAGAATATCAGGAATACAGTATTCCTCACTATAATATCTAATATAGACATAAACTAGGAGCGTTGACAAAATCAAAGGCGAATACCTAGGTTTCGAAATTTGGATCCCAAAGTGAAAAACCGAAATTCATACCACCAAGCTATCAATATTCGAGTGTGAACAAGAAGAATGTAGATATACTGTAGTTCGATATCCGTTTGGTTCATTTGTCCAGGAATATATTTGAATAAATTTGAGAATTTAACGTTGCTGGATGTTTTCAGGAATTCATACGAGAGGATATTTCGAAGTATGCGTTTTGAGAATAATAAATAATAATTCAAAAATCTTTTACGATTAATACTTGTTGTACATTCCACAGAGATTTAATTGATAAGATGGATACGAAATGTTTAAATTCGAGTTTCCTAACATGTTTTAGCAAACAAATACAAAAATAATAAAAACATTATTACCGTTTTTCATTTTTTAACAAAATATTAGGTATTGTTTATAAATACTCAAACATGATATAGGCTAATGGTATCTGTCTGTAATATTTGTTTAGTTCTAAGTTACATTAGATGACTTAATAACTTTGTACTTCTGTAACAGTTTGTGCAAGCTGGGGTTTACTTCTTAGATTAATATTTTTTTGTACAAATTAAGGTGCATTTTTTTATTATGAAAGAGTAAGAAAAGGGCACGTAGGCCACCTGATGTTAAGTGGTCAGTGCCGCCCATGGACAACCACGTCCAATCTCATAGAGAACAGAAATTCTTTTAAGGATGGACGCGGATGCGGACTCTTGAGGACTAAGATGGTCGTCTCCAATTATGTGTATCCGGCAAGCACACCTCCTCAACCAAAACACTACATATAAAGAACATGTTGCTTTACTGCGGGTTATGAGGATGGCGGTGGTGCCGCCCTGGGCGAGCTCTAACGACTCTATCACCTTTAAAATTAGCTATAGCTCAATTTTAATGCAAAGTGCACTAAAATTGAGCTATAGCGGCTCAATACCAGGCTTCTACAGTAAATGTGTAAAATTTATCGTAAGTTTCCTTATACAATACTTGATTCGGAGTCATTGTGAACATTTTAAAATATTATTTTTATTTTTTAAAATATTTTATTTTAAACTATTATTTTTCGTTTCATTATAGCTTCATAATGTAATTTTTTGCTAAAATAGAAAACTCTAGTAAGATAACGTCTATGGTAGGATAGATCCAGTAGATACTATGGATGCTTACGTTATGGATGTAGATACTATGGATACTTCCTCGGGCACATAATCATCTCTACTTTGCGGAATAAATTCTGTTTGTCCATAGTCCTGTTAGTAATTTTATGCTGTGGCACACCGTTGTTATTTGGGATAACACCTAAAGGCTATGGGCAATAAATTGTTTCCTTTGGGGCGTTAACGGTTACTCCGAACGGTAATTTATTGATTTTCGGGGAAGGCAAGTGTGTGAAATAATCTTGATAAAAATTTGTTTTCTCACTGCTTTTATTTTATTGCGAACTCATTCGTCAGATAACAAAACATACGCGATAATGGTTAGCGTCACCCAAACCACAAATTGATCGGTTGTTGTGGAATTACTGAATGGTTTGATGTTTTATTTTATTTTTAATGGGACTTTTATGTTTAAGATATTTGCATAAAATAAGATGGTATTTCCGGTACGCGATGAGACGGGGCTCCTAAAAAAGGTGCAAAATGAATCTTCCTATGCGATGCGTTGATTTCTTTGGGGCTGTATATGTCTCAAAGGCGACGATGCCAACATCAAGTGGTTTATCGATGTAACCAGTAAACTTAGTTATAAAATAAAGAAGGCCACTGCACACTGTTTTCAAAGTTATTTAAGATAACGTGGATTAAAAAACTCTTTTTTAATGTTTTTTTTTCAAATCCACAATCACAGTAGCATATCCGCATCAATTATGAAATATATCAGACGAGTGTGCAAGTCACCTAAGATGGTTTGGAATCGTCTTGCTTATAATTGTTTCACGGCGGATTATACTTCGTCATTCGAACTATACTTTTAATATACATTATAATTATCTGTTTATTGCTTGCATGAATGTTTAAGGAAGGAAAGAATTATCAAGAGGAAACCCGAAACTAAGCTTGATATTATTCCACGTCGGGGGTATCAGAACTCTACCAACCAAAATTGGGCGTCTTAGCGTACGTTGTCTCTTTTAATACAAAAAAATGCAATGGGATTGTAATGGTTTGGTGATAAAATAATCTCACAACACATGTCATACACGGAAATAACATAATATTCCAAGCATAAGACGTATACATATATTGTTGTATTTTATAACAACACAGCCGTGTCTTAAATTAAAAATAATTTAATGTATTTCATTCCAACCTTTTATGCCTCAGAGACGATTTTAGGGATTTGTAAATGCGTTTTACCTAATTAAATTATGGTTTTGACGACATGTTCTGATTATGCACTAAAAGCAAAATAATTTATAACCCGCGTGGTACAGCACTGACCAAGTTGGTTTGACAAGCAGGTCCGGGTTTGATTCCTGGCCAGGAAGACATTCAAGTGAAGAGTTTGATTTACTTTTCTGGATTGGAGTGTTTTGATCTCGTTTTTTTACGTGTCCATGGCATTTATAATACGGGGAACCCTAACTTGAGGCTGTAAGTGTAGAGTGCGTAAACCGTTATTTTCCTTTTTATAATAATAAAAATAACGAAATTATTCACGTATTGCACTATATTTCCGTATTGCCCTATAGGAAAACACAATGATTGAATCTGGTGTCTTACACCGAGGTCCGAGAATCAAATGTCTGTTTTTTCTAACTTTCGATTTTTCGACGCTATGTGCTTAGTGGAAACTAATCATCACTTACTTTAACAGTGAAGAAAAATATTGTGAGGCAACCTATATGCCTGAGAGTTTTGGTGAAGCCTATCAAACCGTCTATTGCCAGCGTTGTCGACTCTGGCCTGACCCCGTCCCTTCTGGGGGAAGACCTGAGTTCAGCAGTGGGAAATAAAGGATTGACGACGAAAAACAATAATCAAAAATAAAGTTTGAGATACTCACAAATAGGTTTTCCTGTTCCTTGGTGCCTTTCATTCATTCATTTCTCTCTTCAAAAGCTAATTATAAAACAATACTAGCGGTTTCAATAAATAACAAAAGATAAATTTTGCAATGCTATTTAAATTTTAATAACAAAAGAGGGTGGTAACAAGAAAGTAATTATTATTCATTTGGAATTGTTTTCAGGATTTGATCCGAGATTATTCCTTTAAAGACACAATTTATCCACGACTTTTCAACTACAGACTGCTCTAAGAAACAAACTATATTAAGACTTTTAACATAGTATCGCATGGTAAGTAAATTCATTTTTCATGTACTTATTTTCAATTTTTAATTCCATTACACTATATTAAAATTCATTAGTTAATTTTTTTATATCTAGATCTTATTGTTCGATCAAATTGAGATTCTTTTTAATAATACACGTGACCCCCAGTGTCGCAATTCCCATATTGACAAAAGATGGTTAGAAATATTGATGATATTTTTCTTAGAAATATATTGATAACCCAAAGTTGGCAATGTATAGACGTCTGGTATTGCAAATGTTCATAGACGTCACAAACTGAATTCCATCAGATGGCCCGTGTTCCTTTTACTAGGCTCTATTAAATAAAAGAACGTGTTTAAGAAATAGTGTAACCAAATTCATACTACTTACAGGGGCGGTAGCAGAGACTCGGGTGATCACGGTTGTCGCTACTACGCTGAACGAGTAGACACCAATGGTGACCGGTGCAGACAGTCGCAATTCACCGCCACTGTTTATGGTCAGACGCTGTTGTAGATGATCTGGAAAAGGGATTTATTGATTGTAAATCATTGATTACATTGGAACATTAGTACACATCCTATCATACTGTTCGGCCCAGGGTCAAGGGTTTAGGTTGATGATTGTTAGATGATTATTGGACCAAGTAGAACTAAATATATTAAAAAGAAGGATTTTCTTTAAGAAAGGAGAATATTTACAGAAAAGATTTATTACATAATTTACTATATTTCAATAATACATAATTCGCCAAATAATCATTGTCTATAGATTTTAAGACATAAGACTTACGTTTTAAAAAAGAAAATATTAGATAAGCGAAGACGGGAGAACATATCACCTATAGCCCGCCCTTACTTACGTCATACTCGGGCGACCAAACTTGTACGGCCAAGTACTTAGTTATTGATTTCAGACACCTCTATTCTCGATTGAACTTTATTGAGAATGTTCAGATGCATTATAATACAGTAAAATATAGTTTGAGTTATTGCACCTAATATAAATAGGGATAGAACTGTATACTTTGGACTATAAAATCATTCACTTCTTGTAAATACGGAACTAATTTATGTTTGAAACCTAAAGATCTATAAATCGTTATAATGTTATTTTTATATAGATAGTTAATTAAGATGTTATAATTAAGTTATTTAGCTTCCTAATCTAATGAAATCTCATTCTTGATTACTATAAATTACAATTTATGTCGGAATAACTGTCAGTTATAGATTTATTTATCTCAACGGATTCTTAGATGTAAATCGTTTGTTTTCGATTTATTTTATTGTTTGTAATTTGATGTATATGCGAGTCATACATCAGTTTGATGAAAACATTATTAAAATAAAATATCCAAACTATTATGTGTTATTATTTTTATCTAAGTAAATAATGTGAATCTTGTGTAATGTACTTATTGATATACAATATTTAGTCATAATTTAATACAGTACCGTATATTTGAGATATTGATATCAAATAAAAGTACTTATAAATAAAAGGTACGTTATAAAAAGTACTTCACGTCTCAAACAATAAAATAAGGATTCGGAACGTCAATGAACTCAAGCTGTCAATTGCGACTTGGGAAGGCAACTTTGCAAGGATGCATATTTTGCATGATGTAGCAGTAGGTGGGTATGAAAATAGGAGTTCGTGGAGCACTGGGCCATGATATTTTATCTTCAAAATGGTGAATTTTCAGAAACGCTGGTTCAACTGACTCTTATTAATGCGTAGAGACAGAAAGACAGAGATATCGTTCTCAATTTAAATATGACGAAGTTACAAATAAACTTTCATTACCTCATAATAATAACCAAGCGAAAAATCTTTATTGTAAGTCTTTTGGCGTAGAACTTTAATTCTATGAAATGGACACAGCAAGCATTTAGTCCATCTAATTGTGAGGGGTCACTGTCGCTTAAAGCTGCTGTATCCAACACAAAATAGAACATTATAAGATAAGATACATGTGTTGCTACTCGTGAAGACTAAAACGATCACATCAAGCAAGATCATGAGCCGACAATCGCACATTTCCACCAATGCGCAAGAAGATGTTCCTACACATTATATCAGTAAAAAAATAGCACCTGCGAGTTTATCAAACAATGTGAATGGATTTATGTAATTGCCAATAGAAAAATGTAGGCGTTGAATCAAATATTGTTAAATGTTTTAAAAAACTACCAATACACGCGTATTGGTAGTTTTTTTAAGCGTTACAAATCGTGTATGGTTAAAATAGCACAGAATTCAAATTTTATAGGAAAAATAGTTTATGGGATAATAAATATCTCATTACCCTAGCCTGGTGTCTGTACTCACAAACAGGAAGGCATAGGAAGTATGTTATCAGGGTAGTACCAGCCCGTATCGGATATTTTCTATGCACCCGTATATTCGTTTAAGTTTTAACAACTGCAATGTCATGATATCAGGACCGAAAATGTATCTCGCCCAAAGCTCGGAAACGTGCATATAGTTTAGCCACCAGCGGTCAGCCATCCAACTACCGATCTCGGCGTTGCTATTTTCTAGATCTATCACGAACCAATAAGCTACAGCATTGTATCTATGTAAACTCCTAATATGTTGCCTGCAAAAATTATTATATTATCTATTTAAATAAATAGTTTGACAAAAGTTAAAATTATCATACCATTATCAATAACAAGTGAGTAAGTAACAGATTCTCCATTGTCTGAAGTGGCTTGCACTTGTCCAACTAATCCAGTGTGTGCGTCATCTACTTTCAGGACATACAACAGCGAATCGAAGGTTACCGTAGGAAGTACCGGTGTTTCTGTAGAATCGTAAAGATAAATTAGTTATGCCATCTTATCAGGAAGTCTGTATAGACTTGTAAAGATAAATAGATTATTAGTTATAACTAACAATACTTGTAAATGTATTAGCGATGTTATACGATAAACAAATCCTTCAAGTATCTAACTGCTGCGTATGTAAGAGTACAAAAAGGCAAAACTTCTATATTATAGATGCATATTTAACGTTAGGATTTTTAGACCTAAATATATTTATTCAGGAAATTTACATATGTTCTTTGGGTGTCGGTATTGTCCCAATTCATAAACAATAATTTTGTTAATATATCTGTGAGAAAAAATGTTTGATTGTTTTTTCTATATGTCTTTGTGCTATGATTGGTACCGTATAATGAGACAAAATAACAGTTAGTTTTCCGTATGTCACTGATACAGAGATATTTTTACTTTAACCACAGATACAATATTCGTCATGCCATTTATTTTGACACTTTGACAATAGTCAAAGATACAATACGAATTAATTCTTTGTTTAAGTAGTCCCATTTACATTTGTATTCCTACAGATGTGATTATGTTAATAGGCGATATCGGATTGTTAATCTTGATTGATGTTGCCTGTTAAGATTTGGTGCTGAATATATTAATACCTCAGTCATTGTACGTGGGTACTTATTAACAATATTTCAGTGACGTAGAAAATTCCGTGAAGAAAAATATTTCAGACTTATATAATACTATGATTGTATTTTAAATTCTTATCTATTAAAAATACAAATACTTTAAATATTTAAGCACTAGAGTAGCTAGAATAGCGTAAGAAATAGTTTTTTTTCTTTATTTATTATTACCGACTCTAACGTTAGAATTTTCAACCTTGATAGAATAGATACTTGTAAATGTAAATCTGTACCAAACCGAAGATATTTACCTGATTCGACAATATTTATAATTAGCACAGCTCTAGCAGTATCTGCTTGTAACTCTAAGGCAATGTGAGAGACATCAGGGAATACTGCAGATGGTCTTGAAGTAATCACGACGTTTCCACTTGATAGATTTGCTTCAAATAACTCAGCATATTCTGCAAATATCCAATGCTTCATTTAAAACAATGTAATGTTAAAATGCGTTTGTCATATTAAAATCGTAGTTTCTTTGTCATGGCCGTGCTACAAATTAATTAAAATGTCACAATATTTATGGACTCTCTTAAGAAGAATATTAAGAAGAATAGGTAAACCTAAGTGAGTTTAACCGCGACCACGATCCGATCCAACTGATTTGAAATAGTGGCAATTAAAAAAAGCGGTAATAATGAGTACCCATTATATACTAAAAATATAGATATATCTTTAACAAAATAACCAGAACATTCCATTATATAAAATTACTTACGACCCAATATTTCAATGTAGGATCCACCGAATGCCGATATTGTAATTGGTTCATGAGTAATGTCACCAAGTCGCATGATTCCATTGTACAAGAATTTATCAAATGATGCATTTTGCTCACTATCAGAATCTGAAAATTTTAAAAACAAGTTAGAAATAATTCTAATAAGTAACCGTTTCTTAAGCCTTATTTCTAAGTAAAGTCTACGTAAAGAACGAAAACCACAATTCAAACTTATTTTAAAAGTTAATGAAATAAATAAATAAATAAATAGATCGTATGATGTGATGGGAGTAGCTCTACTGGGTACATATGAATGTAAAAAGGAAGTTATAGATTAGAATCGTTCGTTACAAGCTATAAAGAAATGTCTTATCATATGAGTAAACTGATAAGATATGTACAAGCAATACGAACAAAACAATTTTAACTGATATTATGGTAGCGATGTTCAAGCCCTTCTAGTATATTTTACTATGACTATTACCCTGATAACAAGTTAATGCGGTATTGATGTCACGTAGTTATTAAAGTTCTGAAAAAGCCTGCATTATAACTTAATGAATAAAATATGTTTGCAGAAATAGAGTACTAAAGAAAATATATTTTTTTTTCAATGTAATAGAAATAGCTATGCACAATTATATATTTAGAATACACTTAATGAAAATAATATATTAAAAGAAACGCATTACAATCAAACTAAACAGGATAAGATGCTATATACGATAAAAATAAATATTGTTTTTTTTTCATTGGTTTGATAAAAGCAAAATAAACCATTGGTTCTATATACGCAACGAATAACGCTTAAAACTAAGTTATATGTAAGTTATAACATGAAGTTATTAAAGTTTGAAATTGGACGTTACTTAAAACGAATAGAAAATAGTGTCGTTGTATTTATTTCCAATTCTTGATATGGCATTATTAAACGAACAATATTTAAGACACAAATAACGTCAGCTAACCGTTTATTAGTGAAATGATAATTGTTGCACGAGCCATGGATCCTCCGGGTCTGGTAGCAGTGATAACAAGGATGAGCTTCCAATTGTTTGCCAAGACTTCCGGTGGTATGGAAGTTTTTAGAGTCAGTGCAAATGAATTTTCAGATCGTTTTTCTAATTCAAACCATACAGAGTGATCTGAAAATATCAGGGTGGATATTAATTTTCATTCAAAAGCTATTCTTTTTATCTAGATATCTTTAAAGTAAAAGAGAGACTAACCTCCGTCGAGCCCAAACACTACGGTGTCATCGTAACCCCGGTCTAACGAGAATAGTTGTTCGACATTGAGACCAGCTTCTTCAGTATAATATCCTATGTAATATGTCTCAGCAAAAGATAATTGCTCAAGAACAGGGTTATCATTACTTCGTTCTACTGCAAGCATTACCATAGTAATAGCTGATACTGCTTGCGGTGCGGATGCTTGTAGTACAAGTATTATTATTTGATTTGTAGGAACGTATTCTTCCGGGATACTATCACGCAACAATATCCTAACCGTCGGCCCATCTATAGCGAGACTAAAGAACCGTGTCAATTCTGAAAATAAATGATATTTGTTAAACTCATGCTTTATAGCGGAATTACATTTAACCAGTGCTCTGCAACGTAATGTAAGCTTATCTGTTGTTAGATTTTTCGTTACCTCCTTGAAGAGTGAATGTTACTTCCGAAGTGAATCCTTCGCTTAAAA
>DWON01000451.1:0-33443 GCA_018251015.1 Phocides pigmalion okeechobee | reverse complement strand
GCGACCATCTTAGTCCTCAAGAGTAAGAACGCATCCGCGTCCATCCTTAAATAGAACTTCTGTTCTATTTGAGATTACACGTGGTTGTCCATGGGCTACAGTGACCACTTAACATCAGGGCGCCCTGCATGTCCGTTTTTTACTCTTTCACAATAAAAAAAATATACTTTTTTTTGTTAGAAGATACGAGACTGTTAATAAGTAATCGTTAAAAAATTTATTCTTTTCAAGGAAATAAATTTTGTGAGTTGATTTTTATAGTATCAAACGCTATAGATAATCAAAGTCACCGTATTAAAAATAATTAAAATTGTGTCACATTTTGCTTAAAGTTAAAATTAAAATAATGAAATATAAAATTATTGCGTAACTTAAGTTAAAATTAAATATAAATATCAAAACCACATGGCGTGACTACGTTATTCCCGCGGCCGCAGATCGCGGTACGAAATACGGAAGG
The DNA here is from genome assembly GCA_018251015.1 of Phocides pigmalion okeechobee. Taxonomy (NCBI): domain Eukaryota; kingdom Metazoa; phylum Arthropoda; class Insecta; order Lepidoptera; family Hesperiidae; genus Phocides; species Phocides pigmalion. The sequence continues at coordinate 32,983 of DWON01000451.1, read as the reverse complement.
GTTGCATCACTACCCCACACAATATCGTCACGGCTGTCCCTTGCCGCGCTATGGATTATCCGCGCCACAGTCCAAAAACCTTCAATACATCTTGTAGTACCTACGGCTCGCATCACGTTTTTATGGTAATACAGTTTCCTACTCTGTAACTTTCGTCATCTGCGATGCTTCGTGGCAAATTTCTTTTATAATTCGCAGTGAAAAATGAAACAGACAATCCTGTTGACCTACTGTTGTATCGCAAATATTTATAACGGAGTATTTTTGTACTGTGATTGCAAAGGGAGGTGTTGCAACTCTTTTCATATTCCCCCTTTCGTCACGCCGTGAATGAAATTACTAATTTTTATTTCAACAATGGAGATGGATAACTAGTTTCTAGTGTAAACAAATTGTTCCGTTCTTCGTTTGTACGTCAATTGTGGTCGGACACTTGATTTGAATGTTACAGAGGGTCTGTTTGTATTGTGAGGGATTTTTTAAAGATACACAATGACGAATCCTGGGATATTTGTTGATGAAAAGTTTATTATTAAAATGTTATAAAAATAAATATTGCCAAAAATCAATGTTATTGATTTTTTTTAATATTATTTTTTATGTAATGAAAGTTTTTAATTATACACTAACGGGTGCTCAGGAATAACTCTTCTATAATTGTCGATCTCGAATCAGTTGCACGGCTCGTGGTCACGGCTATACTGCGATGACGGGAGAAACCCTTGACAGTTCCTAGTGGTACATTTATCTAGCTACCTTATCTATTTTTTGTTTTCATATCACGACATACATAACATAATAAATTCTACGATAATATTAATATAAAATTATAATAAGCAATAAAGTAAGTAAGTAACTAAAGAGCAGGCATGTCAATAAATGGATGATACTGATATGAATGGGTTACAGATGTCTTTGAGCGTCGTGGTAGCAGCATAAGGAGCAAGTTTCTCTTTTTTTTACGAATGCTTTATAAAGAAATATTTTAATTAGAGCATTTAACAGGTGGCGTATTTTGAACGGGAAGGTAACACGGCGGCCCATATCCTCGGTGAAGCAATTCTTGCATTTTAGTACTAGCACTGCGTTGTAGGCTACAGTTACAAGCGAGGTGACCAACTTAGTCTTAAAGAGTATCAACACATGTGTGCAAAACGCTAGGCAAGATTTTAATTCTGTTCGAGATTGGACGTAGATGTGCATGGGCTGTAGACACCATTTAACATCAGGTAGCCGGTCCACTCCGACATAAAGAACTAAATCCTACATAGCAAATCAATGTGATATTTAGCTCGAAGGGGCATTTGTTCCGATGTAAAATTGCTTGAGCCATAAAACATAGCGGTACGGGAAACATACGGCAACAACCGAATCGCTGAGTTTCTCTAAACACTAAAAAATCCTCCGACTCTCTCCACTGACGAGGCACACAACTCGAGTGTGCAAACTTGGCAAGACACCGACGTATCTGTGCCGTTTCTCTCATCTCTAACACGATGCAATAATGTCTATTTTGCGACAATCCAGAGTTGTTTTAAACTTGTGTTGATGCAGCGATTTTGCGAAACGTCACTCGACGTTCGCGTGATGACGACGCTTCAGTCACAAAGGGACTGACATTTGCTTTTACAATACTTATCTCTATGAAACCTACAAGATCAACTGCGTTAACAATTTATTGTTACCAGCAGTTTATATTTTTATGTAAGATTCGTGACGTAAGAGCATGCAGGCCAGATGCTAGGTGGTCGCTGCAACCCATGTACATCACATTCAATCTCAAACTGAACTGAAGTCGTATGGGAGATTTAATGTCGTTGCGTTGCTCCTCCGGAGCACGTAGATGGTCGCCTCGATTACCATTGGCAAACGTATCTCTCCTAAATACAAAAGTTAATTCAAGGTGGATAACTTTAGACAGCTAATTTACGAATGTACCAAGTTTACTATTTTTCATGGCGACTGTAGAATAATTTCAAGGCAGTTTTATTTACGTAATAGTATTATTCATAGGCCTGTACTTCACGACGTAAATACCACTAACAGTATAAAATAGAAGTACAAGGCAATATAAAAATAACTAGAAATAGCTTAACTTAGACTTAAATACTTATTTTCACGAATAGATTGGCATTTATTCATATGAACGCGCTAATGTCAGAAACTATCAGTAATATTTGAAAATTAGTTTTGAATTCGATAGGCTCTTTGCTAAAGAATATTTAAGATTATGTAACCGTTTGCTGGGATTATTAGGAGCGGAGAAAAAGCTTGTATACGTAGGTGGGACTGCGGGCAAATAATATAAAATTCTTCGTTCCAATGTACATTTGTTGGGCGAGGGTAACGAAAACCATATATTTTAACGGCACAAAATCGACAGAATTGATTTATTTGCCAACTTGTACTAGGATGAATTATTAATCCAGCTATAATTTCGAGACCAAGTACAGTATTGACCGTAATGCGAATACCATATACGCTTGACTTTTCCCAATTATAAAACGACCTTAATTAACAAAGAATAAAGCTAAAATTCGATTGTGGGTTTGTGGATATGTTGCGTTTTGCTTTGATAGTTTGACAATGGTAAGGGAGTATGGTGAAACGCCATATGTGGTCAATTTCCAGCGAGTGCGCGCTCTTCGCGCCGAATTACCTCTAATCCTTGCCATTATGTCAACATTTTTATATAAATTTAACAAGATTATGGTGTTTAACTTTGGGACTTTACTGAAGACCGAATTGTCTGCCATTCTGAATTACTATTCTGGACATTCGTTTTTAAACTTTAGTTACATAAACTTTAACAGCATCAAATATTATTCCTATGAATGATTATTCTTGAAAAATATGATTTTAAACTCCATATCATTGCGAAATTAATACATTTTACTATATAATGGGCACTCAAGATAAACGGTTTAGCTTTGACCACGAGCCATGCAACTGACTCGCAATATTAACAATTAACAAGCGTTAAATGTGACAATTTGTTATATATTAAAATGCATAAATTTAGGGACATAAAGGGCTTATCTACAAAATTTCAAGTTTGTAGGTTCGACGGTTTTAACTGTGGGTCGGTCAATCACCTAACTCTTTCATATATGTATATTGATTATAGCTAACCTTCGTATGTTATGTAATATACAAAATTAATTTAGCAATAATCTCGCATCCACGTATATCCCAATATGAGCCGGGAATAATACGGGCCCGTCTAATTGCATCGCCGACAATATAAGGGTTGTATTGACACGAAGTTGGCCAACCCTTCTGTTTGCGATTATTGTTTCCTTGATTCCAGACCGAAACTAATTAATTTACTCTTCCCAGATGTAACTTCACACGTGGTGCGTTTTTTAACACTTGTTCTCGATACTTGATCATTATTGTGTGTTATAAAAGTTGTGCTCAAACTTGTTATCCAGACGACACATCCAGACCATATGATCACTGCAGCCCATAATAAAGCACATGATAGAGGTCCTATTAAAAATACTAAATACGTTACTATTTCTAAGGGTTAATACTTACAAGAGAATTTGCTTTCGGCAAACGTACTGCTGCACTTACTTTTACCTTATAGGAGACATGTACCATGTTCTTGTTTAAAAATTGTCCTCACATAAGTAAACGGAAACGGTCCTTGCCTCCGAGTGTAGCAACGCATTTGTATTATTGACTTCAGGTACAGCTCCTGCCCTGATATAAAGTTAGTTATGATAGTCACAATATATATTTACTTATACAGACCTTCTGCATTCCCTTAATATATAATAATAAATACCTGTAGAACTAATAAATCGTTGCTACAGTAAGACCACAATCACCTTTTATTCTTAAGCACATGTTCAGACAGGAATTGCTCTGTTATAGCCAGACTGGTTAATGGTACTACGAATCGACGCGTTGCTAGTATGAAGAGAGCTTTATCTCTTCTCCGGACGCCGCGACGTTGATTGCGAGTCAACTCAGATGATAGCCGCTTTAATCTGCTATATTGCGTTCATAAACATAGTTCAGTGCCTACATAATACATATATATATATATATTACATATGTATATATCTATATACATGTATAAATTACCGGCATACATATCTTTAAGCCTACTTAAAGATATGTATGCCGGTAATTTATGAGTTTGAAACGGCTATAGATTCGTTGGTTATCTTTAGCTATGTGAGGAGGATAGCAAACGAACATGCAGTCCACCTAATGTTACATAGTCCCTGCAGCCAATGGACATCCACATACAATCCACATCAAACGGAAATCAAGTTCTATCTGAGCTCGTATGTGCATAGATGGTCTTCTCGCTTTAAGTGTAGCTGGTAACTGTACTTCTTCAACCGAAATCACCTGTCCGTGTGTGTCAAAAACAATCGGAAAATTAAGCAGTGTCGGTAGTTGTTATAATTTGGATGGGTGACCTCTGGTGGAAATCTTTTTGCTTGTTTCTGCGCTCTCGAATGCAATTTAAAAAGTCGGCTCCATACAGATATAGAGACAGATTCATAGACAATATTCTTCGAAAAAGATTACAATAATAGCGTAAGATACTAGCCGATATTCCGACTATTTCTCATTAGAGTAGCATAGCGGTGATTGCAGCAGGTCTCCACGTGACTTGAAGCATGTACCTAAAAGACAAACAGCGTCTAATACAAGAAACTTTTTTTATAAATTAAATTAAAATTTTTGATATAAAAATATATTAAAGAGGTGTTTATTTCGGTCGAGAAACAATGACGCTAACAAAAGTTGTCTCTAAATATTAATAACACACAACCGCACACCGCACACCGCACCGCACTCCGCACTCCGCACTCGCCGCGACAGCTTGTTGAAATCAAATTATAAAGCGGAGGGGAACAATAGGGGTTCGAAATGGCGAATCTGTGGAACCTGATGGATTTGACGCATTTGATCATCATTTGTTTCCGGACCATAAATACATTTCTATCGAACGTAGATACATTGCTAGTCCTGAGGACCTAGATAGTCGCCTCGCTTCAATGTGTACCCAGCAACCGCACCTCTCCAACCGAAATATTAGTAATGCTTCATGGTGGATTTTGACGGCGACGGGGTACTTTACACCTTGCATTTGCATATAACAGCACTATTATTTTACTGACATAGCTTTTAATTTTATTTAATTACAATCGGGTTCAACCGGGTAGATACTGCAGCCACGCTCCGCAAAACGTCATTGTTTTAGTTGAAGAGGTGCAATCGCGGGCTACACTTACAAAAGATGCGACCATCTTAGTCGTTAGAAATAGCGACGCATCAATGCACGACGTCAGACAAAACTTAAGTACTATTTCAGGTTGGACGAAGAATCTATGGGTTGAAGAGACTATTTAATATCAGATTTGCTTTTTAGGTAAGAAGAGTAGCAAACGAGCATGCAAACCACCTGATGTTAAGTAGTCGCAGCCCATAGACATACACGCACCACAAACACGACCGAAATTCTATCTGAACTCGAACGTAGGTACGTTGCTATTCCTGAGGACTAAGATGCTACTTTTCCAAAATGAAATCTGATAAATAAATACAATTACATGAAACCTCAGACATACCGCGCGTTACAAATAGCATTATCATGGTACGTACGAACAGTACAAGCCCGCTTGCAGGGTAGGAGCGACCGCAATAACCGTGTGGCGGCCACGAGTGTCTTGTTACTGTAACAAAGTTTCTCCGGGATACAGCCGCTGTAGTAGGTACGTTATATGATACTTATTAACATGTTATGGCTTTTTAACCGAAAGCTAACAATGAAAAAGCATTTAAACCTCTACATGACCCTTCAAACCAAAATCATGTACCTTTTTTTACTGTTCGCGTTAAAATGTTAACATAAAATTATTATTATATATACTCGTATCTCTTTACATTGAACCCTCTGGTACCCGCAACTTAGTTTACGTGGGCGTTAACTTTTGAAATCACCTTATTGAAATCATTTAAGTCGTTTATGAGATTACCGCGCACAAAGGCAAAGATGAACAAAATCATTAAAGACTTTATTACTCTCTGATAACGTAGCATTCTATTAGTGACAAAAATCTAATAGTTTCGAAGCTTACTTACAGACGAGCAAAAACTTTTTTCTTTATTATATTACTTTATATTGTATCTGTTTTTGTATATTAATTTTACAAATGCCAAATTTAAATAATATACCCTATGTCTGCTTCACAATTACGATATATGAAAAATTTAACATGTCGTTTATACTACAGATCTTGTTAAAAAATATATATACTTTTATCGTGAGGTAAAAAGATAACTAAACCTCTTTGAAAGTTACATATTTAACAAATAGGATTCAAATATAGTTACTTACTAATTTGATGGCTATTAACTTTTTTCTAATTACCGCACGTCTAAATTAGAGACCGAGATTTAAACCTCTTTAAATAAAAATATAAAGGCGCGGTTTACACTGTTTGGTTGTACAAGATTTCAATTTTAAAAGTTACAATAGCCAATTGGTCATTATTATAAAGCTTCATTTCTTTGTCATTTCATTGCATGACATTACGTGATATTTTATGTGAGAAGAGTAGCAAACGATCATGCAAATCACCTGATATTAAGAAGTCACAGCCAATAGACATTCACGTACAACCACAAACACTACCGAAACTCTGCCTGAGCTGGAACGTAGATACGTTGCTACTCCTGAGCACTAAGATGGTCGGCTCGCTTCAAAACGCACCTCTCCAACCGAAACACAAGTAATGCTTTACAGAGGATTATGAGGGCAGCGGTGGTACCTCCCCGGTCGATTTATAGTTCTCGTACCTGTAAAATAAAAATAATTACACTTTTCTTTAAAAGACATATATTCTTACTATAATGGAATGACTGCATAAGTGTTGTTGTCAAGATTTTAGCACGGCATACGACACAAAAAAGAGATTTGAATATGCCGTAAACTTTCTACAACTACCCTAATTGGCGGGTGCGTCAGTGGCAATCGGCACGGAGCAGTTTTATCGAGTGTGTCGGAGATGGCTCCAAAAAAGCACACTTTAATTCCGCGGCGGCCGCGCCGGCCCGTGCGTGACGCCCGTATTTATTTTATTACCTATAAAAACCGTTTTACCACTGTTTAGTAAGATTTTGCAACGTGTCCTCTTTTATTTTGAGACTTTCTTAGATAGGTTTGAGTTTGTAAAATGTTTAACCTAATACAAACAAATCTTCATAAAATTGCACAGTGTCAAAAGAATTAATAAAACGATTAAGAATATGTTGATGTTTTCATAAATCATTTATTTTTAATAGAAATAAGAACAAAAATTGAATGACTTTAAATATATAAAAATTATACAAATTGTGAGAACATAAATGTATATAAAAATAAACTAAATAAACATATGTATATTAAGTAAGATAAATGAACCTTAAAGGTATAATTAGGTGTTTCGGAGACAAATACTTTAGTCGTATAATTGATGTATATATAATTGTAAATAAAACTACATATGTTTTGTATCAGAATAAATTCTTTAAACCTAACATTACTTAAAAAAATACTTACACAATTTATCTTGGTCAGATATTTAAACTATTCGCACGTTTGCTCGATGAACCTTTACAAAATCCATAATGTCCAGTAAAAAAGATCAAACAAAAAACGCAATTTTTCTTCATAATTACCGTCGTACCCAAACGTTTTCCCACAAACAACGAGGGAGTATTGTCGAAGTTCCGAGAACTACCCTAACCTACTATGATGGCCGAGCAATCGATATTGAAGTTTTTTGCGCCCCCGTCACAGACAAATTGTCTTGCGAGAAGAAATTAATTTGACAAGTCCTCCCAGCCCCTAGCGCCTCTATTAATTTATTTGGACGAGTAAAAATGTGGCTTCGGTCAGGGGACGCCGAGATGTTGACGAATCGACGGGGAGTTCTGCCTTGACAGCTTTTCTTACGTGTAGGAACGTTAAACATACTATATGAGTTATGTTCCCCCGCGCCACTTGCGAAGGAAAATGGAAAAGGAAATCCTTAAAAAAAGACACCATTAAACCACAATCTTTTTACATTAATATTTTTTTACAATAAAAATAATAATTACAAATCTATCATGAAACCTTAAAACTAATTATAATAAAATTATAACCTAGTCAATATAAAGGGAGTCCGTGCATATACAGCATGGCCAAGAAACTGGCCGCATTTCCGTGTGAAATAGCAGTCGCAATTCTCTGCGCGAGATATAAACCAGCCTTGCTCGTGTCACCAGTACCGTCAGTCAAACGTGGGACTAATTGTTTGAAAATATTTTGGCACCCAGTGAAATACTTACGTCACACACTTACTATAGCCTGAGCTGAATTACCCTAAAAAATGAGCAATCTTATAAAAGATATTAAAGATACCAAATTAGAATTAATATTCCTTGACAATACACTTTATTTTGTTACACGCATACATGATGAATACTAAAATACATTTTACCATGTAACGGCTATTCGCTTACACGGTATACATGATTTTTAATTGACGATATTTCAAACCAGTTGCATAGCTTATGGTCACGGCTAAACAGTTAGAGTTCGAAATATCGGCAATTAAAAATCGGTAACCGTGAACACCGTTAGGTACTAAAATATATACATTCCGCGATGATATTAGTTTAAAATCATATAAACAATAAAATAACAGTAACATCGCATTTATAACACTCACAATTACGATACATGATAAATCCATCAAGTTGTTTAGGCTATAGACCTTGCTTAGAAAATATGCAAACATATATGTATATTTTTACGGTGAGGTAAGAAGATAACAGACTTATTTTGAAATTACATATTTAACAAAAAAAAACTGAATATAATTACTAATCTGCTTGCTATTAACTTTATTCTAATTACCGCAAGTCTAAATCAGAGACTAAGATTTAAACGTGTTTAAATAATAATAAAGGATAAAAAAAAACAATAAATCACGTAAGTACAGCAAAAATAATGTTGTACACAAGGAGCCTGCATCACCAAATGGAACATCGCACAACATTTCCAACAACAACAAAATCGAGCCTTATTCGTTTAATTCGAGAATGTAGCGAGAATAACACCCACCGGATTCAGTTATCACCTATACATGGACATAATGACATCAGGAAAAACTCGAGCCGTGTAGAAATATCGCCGTGATGCGAGGGTAGGGGAGCTCGATTTATGACGTTCTGATGATACAATCGAATCAAATAAAGCACCTATAAATCAATGTCCGATTCGAAATCGAGGTGCGAACGATACGCACTTATTTTCCTGCAAATATTTCTTTTTGTTTCCGCGTTCCTGAAAGTTATGGATAGGTGAAGTATGATTGGTGTGAGTGGTGTTCTTTGTTTTGTTCGTACTGGTTCATACTTAGATGTGATACTGTAACTTTATCGTTATTTAAATCACACACTAACAAACGTACATGATACGAGAGGTTTTTGCATCAATCGTTAAGGAAATAATGCTGAAGAAAATAATATTTTTTACATTTTGGAATTATCCTGAATATATTTTAAACGTTTTTTTATTTATAACCAAAGTATACGGATACTATAATTACCACAAAATTGTAAAATTAAAGTTTTTTCGATTTCTCGAAATTTCGATCATAAAATTTCCTTGATTACTAACATTGAAGAGATGCCATTTGAAAGATTAAGAAATCTATCAGAACATCTCACCATCTTCATTGTCATGACTCCAAACATGTAGCATCCAAAAATAAAAATGGGTTTCAATTAACAATGATTCGATAAGTCGCATAATGAGAGGTTGCGGGTATTTACGGCGCTCAACCGACAATTAAACGTCTTTGTTCGGACACGACGCCCCGCCCCGCGCACGCGACCGCACAAACCGCACCATCCTCCACATGGAGCTAAGAAACTCAGGGTTTGGACTGTCAATCTTGTTGTAGCTTTAAACTGAATACAATGGAAGAATTTAGGAGATTAAAAATAGTTTTTTTTAATATTAGCCTAGCGATGAGGCAGACGGGCTGCCTGATGGAAAGCAATCACTGTCGCCTATGGACAACACCCGAAGGATCGCTAATGCATCGCCGGCTTTGAAAGAGAGCTCTCTTTGCACCTTTTTTGAAGAGCCTCATGTCATAGCGCTCCGGGAATATCTCAGGAGGAAGTTCATTCCACATCTTGCAAAAATGACCGTGCAAATCGAACTCTTTATGTTAACATCATACTTCTCCATGAATCTACTCTATCTATTTCTCCCTTGTGACAACATTGTTAAACTATACTTTATTCTTATTTCAAGTTTTTGATAAGTTAGATACTTGATAACGAGGCGATCCATTTCTCTGTTTATTTGTAATTAATCTCAGATTTCTGACATATTGTTACTATTATTTGGACAAATTTGAGTTTGAAAAAAATTGTTAAATGGCATGTATCTGTATGGAGCCTACATATATACCCTTAGCAGTTTTTTCTATTTGATATTACATACGTACATACGTACTACATACGTACTACATACGTATGGACTTCACATCACGTGAGCTATATACTCATATTTCTATTAGATAATTTCGTAAATTTGTGGTTACACACGCCATATTTATGACGCTTTTATGATCCTATATATGAGATCATAGACAACTCACACCTCGGTTTTGAGAGAACATAAGATTTCTTCTCTCTCTCCTCCGTGACATGTGAAATATAAGGACAGTTGCTATTTGAAATGAGATTAAATTTCGTAAATCCTTCACATCTCAACAGTTCTGATCCTTGGCTGGGCGATCGACGAGAAGGGCAACAAAACGTTCCAAGACAAAAAGTTGGCCCTCACAAGATGCGCATTGTGCACTCTGTGGTTGCGTGAACAAAGCCTCGGACACCCAATAATTACACTAAATACTAAACAACTATTGATTTTCATTCTTTTATCCAATACATCGGTGGAGATTTTATCAAGAAGAAATTTTATTAATCACTTTAAGTTTTGGATGTTACAAAATTTTTGGAGTTTCTTTCGCCACTTCTTTTTCAAAACACAACACCTTATACAGTCGATGGTAAATTTTTGCCGTTCAAAAAGAGTTCTCTAAAGAATCTACTTTGAATTAAAATATTTGGATTTAATTCAAGCAACAGTTTTAAGATGAACAATTTCAATTTCGTTTAAAAATCTTATTACTGCACTAGTAATAAAAACATATTACTGCACTAGTAATGATAGCTATTCTACTGGTAGTAAAATTAGTACTAACATGAGCAATAACCCATTTTATACTTTTAACTGAGAATAGTAACAAACAAGCACGCAGGTCACCTAATGTTAACTAGTCACTGCAGTCCATGGACATCCATATACAACCTCAAATAGAACTGAAGTACAACCTAAGCTCGTACGTAAATGCGTTGCTATTCCTGAGGACTACATGGTCGGCTTGCTTGTAAGTATATCCGGCAGCGACCCTTCTGCAATCAAAACTTGATAGTTGCTTTACAACGAATTATGAAGGCGATGGTGGTACCTCCCCATTTTAATTTCCCTACATCCCGTGGATAAGTATTGCACTAATACAATATGATAAACACGTTTAGTTAGCCCTTTTATGAGGGTGTACTGATCCACAAGTTTCAATTTTATCGCGAAGACTGTTAAGCAAGGTTTTCTAAGGCTATAAGTATTCATAGCGCCGATTATCATAATCACTTTCAATTTACAATCAAACGCAAGTCGCCTATCGACATTTTAGTCGTTACAACACCCAACAATCTTTGGTCATTGGACCTCAAATCAATTCCCAATAAATCCATTGTAGCTCGTATTACTTATCGAACACCATCTTCATCATTTTAAACATCTGGTGACTCGACAATTTTGTATCAAAATGCATCTTTGCTACCTATAAAACCGTCTTTAGGCACATAAGCATAGGGTTGTTTATCCAATATTTTAAATACATTATCCTGTACTTCTTTGTATACATTAAAATGAACTAACCATAATATGGTTAGAGCATTAAAACGCATGTGAATAACAAATATAAGATTCGAAATCGTTCATAATCGAACCTTCAATGAGCGCATCATACTGAACGTCAATGAGTTTCATACGATCCATTCATAGTTCATTCATACTTCTACCGATCTGAATAAGGTATTAACCCATTCATCATCATGTTCTATAGGCATCATGTATACAAAAATCCAATAAAGTGACACACATAAAAGGTTTCCATCGTACAAGAACGCTATCATATATGTTATCTACTAACTTATACAAGTAAAAAACGTACTGAAATTGCAATTTTATGAAGTGATGGTCTATAGGTGGGAGAACTACAGTTCGACCGAGGTGGTACCACAGCCGCCCTCATAATCCGTCGTAAAGCATTAATAAGTTAGTATATAATGTAAAGAAATACATTGTATACTAACATTTTCATTTAGTCTTCTACAAAAAAATCTGCTACTACTTAGATTTAAAAAAATTTTCATCCAAGAGGTAATCAGTCCCAATAATGAGTTTGACTGTAAATAAATAATTAGTTAAAAATGTTTTCATTCATTGTGCTATACTATAAATAATTATCAATATGATTTTAAGCAAACAATTTAAAGTATAAGCCCATAAAGTCAAGCTCTGTAGTTAAATATTACGATCCAAGAATTAACTTCATAACAAACCGTGTATTAAGATTACAAGACTGACGAAAGTACTTCGTCTTCCTGTTGAACGTTAAATGGTAAATATACGTTCCGATATAACCGCAGACATTCGTAGCGTCGTGTATGACTTGACATAAATAATACCAGATCAAGAGTTGGAAATTTGTACAAGCGATACTTCTATCGACAACAAAATATGACCCCGAGGATGTTACAAAAACTATATCAGTCTACGATTACATTGTCCTGGATTCTACTCCCGATTGAACATAGAAGTATGAATTCAAACAAATTTATATATCTATAGTTCCATCTTTGTGTACATGTTGTAATATACGCAATATTTTACGAAACCTTACTAATATAGATATCTGAAAATATGAAACGCTTGAAAATAATAAGAAGAATAACTGACATTAATAACATTGTGTTACTTGCATTATTAACGTATCAAATTACTCAACACAAATTCATCAAGCACCTATCTGATGCAACAGTCCTGTAGATATGAAAGTTACTGGCATACGGCTTTGATCTGTGACGTCCTGATATGCGCAGACGCAGGGCACGGGCCGGGATGTGATTAATATGGCGGCCACACCCCTCAACCCCGTGTTATGGTAATGTACCTTTGTCTCCGTGCACGTAGGCGCACATCCTGTGAGTGGGACGAAAAAAATTGTCAATGAATGTTGTGACATCGATGGCAGGTAGGCGATGATGCCGTGCGAGAAATTTATGGCCATAAAATTGTGTAAGTAATTTTAAAACTGTTCTATACGACGCTACGAGTATGTGATACTTCGAATTTATCGTCTTTGTATATGTCGATAGAAAATAGACAGTTGAATTATATTTTTAGTTTTTATTCTCCATTTCAGATGTATCAACAACTAAAAACGTATATTACACACATATATTAATTAGAATCAATAAAACGAATTATAATAAAGACCTCATATCAACGACGTTTTAGATTGATGTAGCTTTAGTAACGTCATCTAAATCAAAATAAACACCTAATAGAGTTGATTAAATACAACAATGTTCTGAGCTTATGTTTTTACAAATCGTCATTATTTTAATTACAATATATTACATTTTGCAGTAAAAGTACACTCGTAATCAACATAGAAATCAAGCAACTCACTAAGCCATTGGACAATCAAAGCTTAGAGAAAAGCTAAAATAGACATTTCAGAACAACAGAGACTGTAACCGCTGCCATTGACACTGTAAATGCGGCACATTTGCTATAATTACGCCGCGACAGCCCCCACAATCCGTTGTATTAGCTTCCGAGGATCTGAACATAGGGCCCTGTGGCGTGCCCTGAGGAACCCCAAAACAGTTTCAAGGAAATTTTTACCAGCTGCAAATTACATTGCTCGCTTTATGGTACAAAATATCGAAAAGTTAAAGAAACAACGTAATGGATAACGCGTACATTTCACAGATGTTCGCAGACTTTGTAGGCAACATGGCAGGGTGTCAAACCTATGATTATAGCATTATTAACAGAGGGGCAAGTTTGTGGTGAAAAAGAGATAATATATTTTTATTACAAATAGGCCAATATTATTTTTGCGCATTCCTAATATTATTTTTATCTTCAATCTAAAAGAAACTTAAGCTGTCAAATAATCTTAATAACTAAATAGAAAAGTTTGGCCATATTCATTAATCTCTGACTGGCTGTGCTGCTACAGCAAATAAAAAACTTCACAGTAAGACTTTTTTAATCATCTTACTTACATCCACATGAAAGGAGAAAGTTTTCGGTCTACACTCATAATATTTAGGGCAGCTTGTCATCCTAAATATAAAAAACAGTACACGTTTTTGAGAAAAGTTTCCTTAAATGATACACAGTTTTCTGTTCAAATGATTTTTATTTCGAGTCCGTGAATTATGTTAATAGCCTTACCGCCATCATTGTATAATATAAAATGTATATATATCTTTGAATAACATGTATTTTCCTTGAAAACTAGATGAAAATCCATTTATTAAATAAACTATATGTCAGACATTTACGTGATACAAAAAAAAAACCTTTTCTAAATCTTCTTTTCTAAAATAGATGATTGGTTTATATTTCAATAGTTGTCCTATCTCTTCGAATTCAAAACTTTCTGAATTACCCTCATTTAACAAGTGAAAAATTGTAGAACTTCGAGGAATCGAGAGCAGATCACACGAGACGATTACAAACTCGCCATTGTCGAGTCAATAAAACGATCTCTGATTGATGAAGTCAAGTTTTTTGTCAAACACGCGCGTCCATTTAATTTCGACATGAAAAACTTTGATCCTTAAACTCGTAACAATGGATGCTTTTTTCGACACAATGCGATGCTCTATTCGATCATCGATTACTTTTTTATCGACAAAAATATCAATAATCTGTTTACGCCCACTGTTAATTTCGACGTTAGTAAAATTGAAACTTGACACGTGTTACGGAGCGAAAATAATTTTGTGGGTGCGTGATTGTGCGTTTTTATCACTCGTGTTTGTTTCTTTTGGCCGACGCCTTTGGAGCACGTCGAGCAGGCATTTAGTGCGTGACTAGCACCTTTTTATTGCCTTTGTATTAAAAAAGTTAGGGTATCACCACCCGAAGTGCATCGCGCTTGCACCACCTGACGCAGCGCTATCGACCAATCTTTCCTTAGAACCGTCCGAAATCGATTACTTCTGCCATAATTGCGGCCAATTTGCCGAGGGAAAAAGCGAGCCTGCGTCTGTCATTAGTGTCATATCGCGTAATGGAGTCGTCGGAGTGCCGTCAATAATTTAAACAACTTTACTGGTTACTTTAAGTTTCTTTTCCGTGTAACCGGTGCTAGCGATGGCAGGTAATTTAAACGTATTTTTATTATGTAACACTTATTAAATTTATTTCAAACACGGTTTGAGTAGCGATAGTGAGGCTCGCGGTTAGTATTTAAGACACATATCGATGGCTTTCAGATATGTTGATTGTATCGTTACTATTTCATTTACTTATAATCTCAATAAACGTAACTTTCCCGTGTTTACACAGCGCTCGTTAGAGCCGGTCACACGGCGCTCGCTCATGGCCCAAACATTCAATAACATAACTTATAACTCGAAAACGAGCCTTCAAATTACACAAACCTGACAGCTTTAATATTTGCCCTAAGCTCAGTTCGTGGATGACCAGAACACCTCATGCTGAGCTTTTAATTTGTTCCATACATCCTTTCACGTAGTTTTTTCTGTGTTTTGTTTGAAACCAGCGGTGATCGATCGTTTGCCCGCTTTTTTACGTTGTTTAATTTTGGAAGGAGCTTGTCGGTTTCGCCAAGTCATTAGTGTGTTATACTGAGCACTGGTTGAGCCGTGTTTTTCGCTTTTGAAATGTATTGTTCCTATTTGACAGTCCTTATGTTTTGCTCAGAAGACGATGCCTGGATTTCCGATAGAATTAATCAAAAGGATTTAGTAATGTTACATGACATGACTTCATGATTGTAGCGTGAACTGTGATAGGAAATACAAAAAGCAACGTTATGAAAGTACAGATTGTACACCGAGTATTACGCTGGCGTTTCGCGATTATTTAAATTGGGTGCCTGAGCTGCCCATCGTTATGAAGGCAAATTGACGTTCATAAATCACGTATTAATTTCAGCTTAACCTTTCGAAATCTCGGTAGTGCCTGATGAAATTACCCGCGATTATCTGGAATAATTCATGAACTTTCGTTTTGATAAACATATCGCTTTCAGATGCATTGTGGCAGGAGGCCGTGTCAATGATTTGTGATGCGGTAATGATGGATTCGGAGTAAAAGTGGAGAATGTGAAGATATATGAGCGCATCGAAGTTTTTGCGACGTTAACAAATTGGGCGGCCGCGGGCGCCGGCGCAGCATTGGATAAGAAAAATCATTTTAATTTGAGAAAGTGATTACGTTTATTGTATTAATACATTATCTTGTCCGTTTTACTGGAGAATAAATAATTATAATAATTTTGTATATTGCACTTAAGTCATACATTGCACATTTATAATTTGCGCGTCCTTTATTATTAAAACGAATACATATATGAAAGATTAAAGTGACTGACTAATCTGGAGATTAACTCACAGCCAAATCTGCTTAAACTAAAATCCAGATTTTTTACGGTTTGGATCTTTGTGTAGGATACGTGAGCACTAAACGAGGAATTTGAGAAATTTCACAAGATGAGGAGGTAAACGGCTTTTATGGACTAGTTTATAAATATGTGGGGTTGTATATTGTAATATCGACTTCTATGCAAGCTAAGTTTAAAAGCGAATAAAAGCTAGTGTGATATATAACTATAACTTTATTGATTGTATAATTTAGGGAAGATACCAGAAATATATTGCAACATTTAATATTATCACTTGTTGTTTAAACGCATTTTACTTACATTTTCTGTTACATTTATGGTAATAAATCATTCTTGGTTAAACAGTACGAATATAATTTGTAATCATACTTCTTGAGGTACGAAATATCGATTTCCTCGTTGTCTACAATGTACAGTACAATTTGGCTGTCATCGCAATTTACGATTTAACCAGTGGTACTTGACATCATAATAGCGATGGCTTTAACATTGAATGGAAAAAGTCATACAATAATTAACGTAGGCGGTTTATATATGTAATTTTGAGACTAACCAATTTAATTAAATGTTATAAATATAAATTAATACCTTCATTTTGCTAACTCACATTCCCCTGTTTATTCTCAAACTAGGTAAAGCTTTTATTACCCCTGGAGTTCAGGACTACAAAACGGTTCTTAACGGTACGGTATTTACTGCCTGTCATAAGAGACAACTAAAAGGAGTATTCTAGGATCGGAGTGATAAAACTGGAAGCTCTAGTCTTTCGGACATAGCTATCCCAGGGAAGATAAGTCGATGTGAGTACTAATTACTATACTGTCACTTTTCGTTACTACCGTATTTACGTTGACTTCAAATGGTACTATTTTGCCGCAACTCGACGCGTGCTTTTGCTACCCGTAAGAAATGGAGCGTATGTTAAAATTTGTACAGAGCGCACTTTGAACCAAACAACAGGTTACACTATGTTTCAAAGCAGACATAGACGGTATCAATACCACAGTCAGACCACGAGTTCCACCTTCAAATAACTTGAATAACACAAAGCTTTTACTCTTAGAACATCAGCTGAATGTGCAAATCCGCACCGTCGACTAGCTTTTTGTCCCAATATTAAGCAACAATGCCAACAATACATTATTTTATTAGCTCTTACGTCACGACGCGACACGCCAGCCTTTACAGCGCATTAAACCGAAAACAATCCTCTGAGGTGCCGATGGCTTGCAGGCCCGTGTACTTGGTGCCAATAAAAAGACCCACTTTTGTTTCCCTTGACGTGTTCTGTCATTATTCGTAGCACGTGGCTGCGAATACGTAATGTTTTATTATTAGAGGTTACGACTTCACGCCTTTAGCGGCGTCGACTGATAATACTTTCATTGGTTCTGAGAAGCGGTTATCTGCTCTTGCCTAGTTTTGTTCGACGTTTTCGACAGCCTGAAAACGATTGTGACACGTGCAGATGTGCAGTGCTTGGCATAAGACACAATCGTGGAATTACTGCAGAACGAACTTCCCCCGGAGATATTTCTGACGCTATGAAATGGGTTTCTCTAAAAGACGCAATAGAAAACTCTTCCAAATATGGTATTCCATAGTTAATATTCACCATTATTACATCTGAAGGTGGATGAATCCCTTTTCTCAACACTCCAGAAACACCAGTGCTAATGGCGTAATGGCGTTATTGTCAAACATTGCAGTAACGTACACTAGACATTCTTAAGAAATTTAGTTCTGTTTGTGTTAATAGCAAATGTCTACAGTGACCACTGAGCATCCCTCGGACTGGATGCATGGTCACTATTTCCTTGCTGTAGAAAATAGAGAGAACAAACGAACTACCACAGGCTACATGTGGGGTAAAAATTTTCCTGGGGTATACCCAGACCACCGTAAAAAGGGAATTTAAAAAAGATATAAATGAGATTTTCTTCGAAATTGTAAAAATGGTAAAATGAGAAGAAAGAATGGACGCCACTAATGGTTGTAAACATAAGTTTCGTTAACCTTTAACCGTTAACGTTCCTTTTTATTGGAAACACCTAAGAACAGTATATGTGAAATATTTATTATCCAGCACAGTAAACAGGTTAGCCTTGTGTTTTGAGGCTAGGGGAGAATTGGACAATTTTCCTTCCAAAACCAACTACAAATGCTATCAATGCTTTTTGTAGATTCCAAACCAACCAACAGAATACCATATCCACGGTTACAATGCCACGGCATATACACTACTAATTACAAACCACAAATTGTTAAGTAAAGTTACAATAATCAAAAGTGTGAAATTCTCTTTTGTTGTATTGAAACTTCCACAAAACCGTGATTACACGCAGTTTTGATTGTAAAGATTAGGACACATCAATCATTCGCGCAAGCGGAGCGAGGCGCAAATCATAGTGCGCGCGCGTCACACTGACACCCACATCCCTGTGAAGCGACTCGATAACGAACTCTTTAATTAATTAACATTATTTTAATACAGAGTGTAAGTTAGGCATAATTTGACTACAATAATTTGTAATATGGTTTAAAAAAAATATTTCGAATGGACAAAATAAAAAGCAACCAATCGTAATGATGGTCCTGAGGACAATTTTATGTCTTGAAGCATTAAAGTATAAGCAAAGGAACATTTAGAAAATACTTGCAGAATTAAAATCGTGCCAAATTTATCATTCGCTAGCTTGACCATGCGCTACTGAGGCACAGTGATAAAATATTGCTTAAATTTTTAGTTAAAAATACACGCGTCCTCATTCGAGCGCTGAAATTGAAAGTGACTGATATTGAAGAATGAACTGAACTCTCGAGTGTTAGAAATTTTGACTTAATTTAAATATATGATTCTAAACTACCATCATTGCGGATTTTTATCATTTTACTATGTAACAGGTATTCATGATTAACGATTTTTAAGATAACGTACGAACCTCCATAAAAATAAAAATAAAAACTCCCAAGTATTTTTTCCACTGGCTTTTTTCGTTCAGTCAACGTTAGCCAACAAACGCTCAAAGCTGATAACTGAATTTATATTAAAAGTTTGTCATTTATTAAGTATATATAAACATCTTATAAATAAGTAAATTATTTGATTTGACTTGAATTTAATTTTAACTTAAGGTTCTTTTTCTGGTATACAACCTTGTTCTTAGTGTTTCTCTTTTATTGTCTTGTATTATTTTTGGTGATTTTTTTGAAACTGAATATTATTATTATTAATTTATATTATTATTATTATTATTCGGCGTTTGGTAAATGTCGGCACTGTGTCCAACATGATCTGTGCCTGCGCCTGCGCAGACCGAGGCGGCGCGGGGCGACAATGCACAGGAAGTGTCGACCAAATCGAATTATACGCGCGTTTCGACTAATTTCAATACGTCACCATTGTTCCATCGCGATGACTGTTCCGTTTCGAGATGGCTGCGTTATATTTATGATGTGTTCGTGTGTGTGCGCTTTGGATTTGTGAGCTTTAGATCATATTTTTATACTTTTTTAAACGATTGAACTCTTTTTGTTCGGTTCTTTGTTGTTTCAACCTGGATTCTATAATGGTCATTAAACATAGACTAACTCCAAATAGATAGAACAAAGTAGAGTAGTACACTATCTAAAGTAGAGTATAGGTGCATTGATACTTCAAAATATAGTTGTAATTTCATTATTATCCCTCCCCCAGTACGATTTATAAACATTTAGAAAATTGATCTTTGAAATTGTCTATTTATAATAGGTAGGCTCATGTAAGATATGTATATCTTATTGATTAAAAAAAATAGTCGAGATAAAAACGACAGTATTTTTCAAAAAATAAAACGATTCAAAAGTGTAATGCGATTACATTTCGAGAAAGTTACTCATCGTCCCAAAGACCTACCTAATAAATATAATTGACGTAATTTCAAGATATTAAGATTTGTTTCAACAGTCATAATATCCTCATTCATCGTCCATTACAATTAACAATTGAGCACGGTCCTTAAAACGACAAGACAATCAAAATGAAAATAAAAGATTGCGAGCTTTTAAATTCATGCGGCCATGCGTCATGCGATTAAGCAATCCACGCGAATACATTCTATTGTTGGGTGCAATATTATTGTCGGACGGCGACAATAATATCACAACACCGGCAATATATATCGGCCCACATGTTCGAAAACCAATTTCAGCAAAACGAATTGCGAAGAGCTCTCGATAGAGCAGTGTCTCGCGTTCGTGGAAGGCGGCGGGCGCGGCGTTATCGCGGCTGTAAATCAATATATGATTACAAATTTAATGCTACTGTTGGACTATAAATCAGGGGTTTTAAATTACGAGGCACAAGCGAGGTACGGCGCGTGAGGCCCCCTGCGCCGCCGGTGTCGGCGAGCTGCGTGCGCGCCGATAGGGATGCGCGGCTAATTTCTCCACAGCTTCGGTGGATAACATGACACCGAGATTGATGTAACGGTTTGTCCAGCTCTCTGGTTTTCATAAGTCGTATTTATATTATTAAAAAACCGGCCAGATTTTTGCTATTACCACTAGCCTAGTTTCGAACTAGTTGCATCTAGTTCGAAATATCGTCAATCAAAAGTTTAAAATCATTTATCGTTAGTACCCGGGTAAAATGTCATATGTCTGTTAACTTTTTTTATTTTTTAACTATACCATAACGTGTAACGAAATATAACATACAAATTTGAACTAGACAACTTACTAGACTGAAATAATGTTGACACAATAAACGACTAACTAGTACTCTATAATAATTGAAATTAAAAAACAATCGGCATCAAAATACATCCTATATTCAAGACTTATGATTAGTATTTTTCAAATATATCTATGAAATATTTTGGAATAAATTAGCGTCCCTAAGGATAAAAATGACAGATACAATTTCATTGAAATTGTTTTTTAATTAAAATGGTTGAAATGTCTTTAATCCTAAATAACTTATTATTATAAATACCATATTTATATGTTTGTTAATGTTTTAGTTAACGTTTTGAAATTATTTTAATCCTGAATAAGTAATGATAGATATTGTGTATGATATATTCTTGTCGTGTAACACCAGGTGAATTGTTTTCTTAAAAATTTGAATGTATTTTAATTCTAAATATTTCATTATAATGGATATAGCGCACAATACACATTTGGGTCGTGTTGCATCAGGTAGCACCCCTAGCCGACGCGCGCTCAACACTATCCGCGTGATGAAGTGCATATAATGCTCGCTCCGTTTTGTGTACGACATGCACTACGAATGGACTGACTGACGACATTTTTAGGGTTCCTTGCCCAACCAGCTACAGGTAAAACCTGTAAATCTGTAAAATATGATTTTAAACTAATTTTATCGCGGCCTTTATACATTTTACAAAGTGTCGGGTACTCACGATCACGATTAACGATTTTTGATATTTCGAACCAGTTTCATAGCTCGTGGTCACGGCAAAAAGCCGACCGCCGTTTTTCCTTTTAAGTAATATCATCGTAGAATTAATAGATATAAGTAGAATATTATACGAAATATCAGCAATCAAAATTCCAAAATCGTTAATCCTGAGTACCCGGTACATAGTAAAACCTGAAAAATGTATTTATGTCGGCCTATCTATTGCTGTTCAATGAACTGATTTTAATAAGATAATGTCATATAATTTTCAATGGAATATTTTCAATTGCATACAGGCCATCTGCCGGTAAGTAAGCAATTAATAAGGATAACCAAGTAACCAAACAACCAAACAGAATCTATATACTAACAGATATCGGCAACAGATAACTATCCACAAGGCCTGAGTTGTAGAACCTTATGTAAGCCTACAACATCTTTCAAAGAAGAACAGAACAGTATTAGACAATTTTAAAATTGTAATATGGTGGTGGTATGGTGTTATAACTGGGAAGGCAATATTACTTATCATAGACACAAGCTGTGTTTATGATGATTAAAGGTGGGAGAACTACCATTCGAACGGGGAGGTACCACCGCCACCTTCATAATCCGCCGTAAAGCATTACTTGTGTTTCGGCTACACTTTAAAGCGAGGAGACCATCATAATCCTCAAGAGTAGCGACGTATCTACTTTCGAGCGCAGATAGGATTTCGGTCGTGTTTGTGGTTGTACGTGGATGTCTATGGGCTACGACTGCTAGCTTCCGTCAAAAACGATCCGCACCTTTTATTTAATCTAAGTCAATTATCTATACAAAGATATCACAGTCATATAACAAAAACAAAATCGCCAAAGAGATCCAGTTAGCCACTGAAATTACAAGGAGCTTACTCAGAACTTTTCTCGCCAAACCCCAATTACTGACCCAAACTGACCCCAAATGGCAAAGAGGTCTTCAAATGGCGGTAAAAGGATAAGAATGCCGGGCGGGACCGGGTGAGATGTGTCAACAGATAGGCTCATCCGCTAAATGCACTAACTATTTTTCCGAGTCTGACACCCTCCGACATACTAAGGGTGGAAGAGGCTTCTTTTATCATTCATTAGCAACCCATTAGTGTCCCACTGTAATGGAATGAGAAAGGTCTCAGAGAAGGGTAACCTTAGGTTTTAATAAGTACAAGTGTTTTGTAATTGAAACATTCTTTAGTAATTAATATTAACAGTTGTAATTTGCTATTGTTATACATACGAGTAAGTAACAGTTATTGAAATGCGTACTTCTGTTCGACAGACGAGAAATGATCTGCAAATTTTCCAAAGTTTTAAATATAACAAGCTCCTTCAAAATACATCTTCCTTATTTCTGTCGTGAAATTACAAAGGAATTACACATAAAATACAAAAAGCCTACTCCACACTTTGCCACGGATCGTGTGGACAGTTTCGTAAGAGAACACATTATAGGAAGATCCGCCCGCTGTGCGAGTCGCTGTGTGGACGGCTGTGCAAGCTGGCCAGATGAGCTGGGAATTAAATAATCTGGTGTTTTGCTAATTGTGCAATATGAAAAAAGCATGTGTAGTTATGTGTGGACGCTCACTTAAAAAATTATTCAGTGTAATTCATATTTTTAATGCTCAAACCAAACGACTAATAAACAGAAATAATAACTGGGTATTTAAGATTAAGTTAAGAGATAAGCAAAGAAAGAATATTTTATATAAATATTGTATAAGGATGATATTGATAAAGTGTACAACATTGTCATAATAAATTATATGTTAAATTTGCTATAATAAATATGACGAAGTAATCAAATCAAATCAAATCTCTTTATTTATGAATATAGCTCTTACAGGTATTAAGTGTGCGAACCTTTTGAGTATACAAATAACATATTTTAAATGTCCTATTGGAAATTATTAAAAGACTAATAAAATAAATGTTCATATTTCAGCTTCAAAGACGACGACGATATTTCTGATGTAACCAACATATATTGACTGGTAGAAAATACGATCAGATACGCGCATTATAATGAAGGGATAAACCGAAAAATAAGAAATTAAATAATGCATAATGGTATGACACAATGAAATATGCAGAAAATAATTTTCAAGAAAAATCTCTTCCTAATTGGAAATTAAACATTAATTACGAAATCTTCATAAAGTTAATTTAAAGTACAATTATAATTAAACATTTATCTGTCTTTGTTTCCAGTAATAAAAATACACGCGGTTCATTGGTTCGCATTAAAATTTAATTTCAACAAAAACAATAACAAACAAAATGATAACCATAAAAAACTATTACGCAAAATTGACATTTAATTTTAACCACAAAGGTGCAAACGCAAAATAATTTTCGCATTACCCGGCCATTGTAAGTGCGGTTTCGGTGCGCTACTGAGCGCGAGTAACGATTAACGTAAAGCCAAAAAAGGAATAAAATTTACTGAAGCAAAAATATACTAATACATGTAAACAGATACGGCGGGAAAACGTGACGATTATTAAAGGAGGTACAATTAAAAAAAATCAATAATTAAACATTTAGTAAAATTTAAAAAACCTAGTATTGACACAAAATGAAATAAAAAGAGAGATGAACACAAAATTGTAATTAACAAACAGTAATTACCGTTGTGTGTGCACCTCACTCTCTTATTTATATTTATGGTATATTTACTGATATCGCCCGAAGGACGGACAACCGATGGGGCAGAAAGGTCCTCGAGTGGCGACATCTAAGCAAAAGAAGCATAGGGTCTCCCCCAACGAATTGGACCGACGACCTGATTAGAATAACGGGAAACCATTGGAGAGGGCACAGAACTGGTCAGAGTAGCGGCACCTGAGGAGGCCTATGTCCAGCAGTGGACATGTAAAGGTTGATGGATAATGAACGAAGTACCATTACTGATACTACTGTAAAAAATCCATTTTTAACTCGCTTTTATCAGCTTGGGTTGTTGTATGTAATGGAATCTTTGAGCATAATTTTCACCAATTTCCAGAAGTCTGATTAATTCGAAATTTTGCACACGTATCAAAGACCGAAGACAATGCAATAGTATGAAATATAAATAATAGTTAAAAAAGACATTAATAAGAAAAAAATGCTTTTCCAGTGATCTGATGATACCAGGCACCCCACGCTTTTTTATATATAATTTTTTTTAAATTGGATTTTTTATAAAAGCGTGATTTGTAGTTTTTTTTTCAACTAATATTTATTATGATTGCGACGGCAGACTTTGTTTTATAATATTTAGAGATTTATATATAATTTCTCAAATAAAAAAGTTCCTAGTGTACGCCACCATAGTGTGACAAGTTGCATAGTGATTATGATTATCAGCGTTCAGGATCGGACAAAGCGAAGTAAATATAATGACATTACGGTAATTACGGCGAGTGGCGACGGGCCACGCGCGGGTGACCACAAATTGGGGGCATAATTACGTTTTTAGGTGGAAAAATTAATAAGAGGAAGTCGTTGATGATCGTCCGTACTGCCAATTGTCGAACCTCATTGTTCCTGGGCAAATGGAACTATAAATTAATAAAATACTCGCTTTAACGCATTTAATCCGGACTAATATTACGAAACGAAAATAGTTCTGTCTGTGACACTTTCACGACTAAATTGCTATGCCGATTGGGATTAAATTTCTTGTAGAGATAGTTTGAAATCTAGGAAAAGACATAGACTTCTTTGTTTTTGCTAGTCATCTTCCAGAGGTGTGAATAAGAGAGTTCAAATTTGTATGATACATTTTTATTCCTGAAATTGAATTTCTTCAAACTTCGTACAAAACTCAACGACACAAATAGTGAAAAACGTCATTCATTTTTTTAATGTATGCTTTATGAGGATGAAGTGCTAGGGGTTATGAACAGTGACCGCATTACCACTATGAAGAACCTATGATGATTCAATAACCACATGATGAATACCAATTTTCTTCGCGAGATGACCCAGCCCTCTTATCACCAGCAGTATTGTCAGCAGTATTATGAGTCTAAAGAGAAAATTTATTACGAAGAAAATAATCGTAATATAATGTGATATTGTGCCTACCGAAGAGTCTTGTCGCCACACAGCGAAGAAGTGAGATCTGTTTTTTATGTGAGAAGAGCAGCAAACGAGCATGCAAACCACTTGATGTTAAGTAGTCGCAACCCATAGATATCCACGTACAACCACAGACACGACTGAAATCATATTTAAGCTCGAACGTAGATACGTTGCTACTCCTGAGGAGTATGATAGTCGCCTCGCTTCAAAGTGTAGTCGGCAACCGCACCTCTCCAACCGAAACACAAGTAATGCTTTACGGTGGATTATGGGGGCGGCGGTGGTGCCTCCCCGTTCAAACTATAGCGCTCCTATCTTTAGATATTTATATTTATCAATGCATCTCTTAAAGATAGAAATTTATTTATATCAATTAAATGTACATTTATGTGTATAGATTTTCGTGTAAGGCACAATTGCGTTAACATATACGACTAATGATCATAACACCCAAAGGCATAAATAAATATCTCATTAATTCTAAATAGTTTTGATATAATCCGTTACTAGTCCATTCACTCACCAAATAACATTGATCGAAAATTTCCGACTTACTATAAGATTGCCATACGAAACTCAATTCTGAAAGTCATAAGGTAACTTAGAACAATCCCAATCCGAATATAATCCTCATCATCACAACATAAGACACTATCAAACAGGACCTCGTAAGATCTTCGAGTCCCCTTCGGCAAAGGTCCCAGTCAACGGTCACCTAATATAGATTGATAAGAACGCCCCATACTATTTACTTGGTACTTGTAATCTGTGATAACAACGTTTAGAAGAGCATTTTTCTTCGCAATTGAGACGGGGACGTTGGGGTGAGCTGTCGATTAGTTGGGAAGTTACATTGGAACGATATGTTTGCTTCTGTAGTCGTATAGTTTTTTATATGTATACGAAATCGAAATAACGAAAATGCTCCAGCATAAGGAGTATGGGCCGAAGTGACCTTCTCAACCTAGCCCAAGAGTTTCCGAGGGCGTGAGCTAGGTACCTTCAGGAGAACGTGCATGGTGAAGCGCCAAGTCCTAAAATCTAAGAGTGATGTAAGAGTGGTATAAGAGTGTGACCACACGATGGTTTCGACAATGACCCCATAAACCTCTCTAGGCTTTCGACCTTGATGTCGTTTGCTACCACGTCCTGAAATCGATTCCAATTGCGTTACTACTCATATAGACTAAGGAGATCGCTGCAGATGTAATTCCATTGAAACACAAGAATTGCCTTACGCTAGGGTGGCAGTAATACCACCACCTTCCACATAAAACTCAAACAAGACTGAAATACTACACGCCTGAAAACTAAGACAGGCGCTTTGCTTTAAGTGCAACTGTAAGTAAACACGATAGATGCTTCATGAGGGATAATGAGGGCGACGGTGGTACCCTATTTTCGTGTGATTAGAAAAAAAAATTCACTCTACGCAATGTACGAGCGAAAGCGAAAAAACGTTTCTTTAAGTATTTAAGTAAAGAAAATAACAAAACACGGTTGATTTTTCCTTTTATTAACGTCCACTCGTTATAAAAACTTAGATTTAAAATTCGAACACAATAAAGGGGATAGTAAGAACAAGGTTTGGGCATACTCGTATTTGTATCACGATGCAACAAAGGTTGTAGAACAAGGTTGGGGCGGGCGAGATGTGCGTCGAGAGGAAGTCGGGGCGGACCGCGCTGTCCGGCGGAAGTGGATGACCAGCCGGCCCTTCCTTCCTCACAGTTACATGTATGTGAATAGGTGATTTCATTATGTCGTTTAGCGTCTAAGCACGAAGCATTTTTTTCATGTAGCAGAAATCAAACAGTATTTAAGAGATCGGTGTATGGATTATTAAAGACAATAGCCGTTATGATATTCTTTATAGGTTGAAAAACTAGGAAATGAACGGGCAGGAAATGTGATGTTAAATAATTTATGAAATCGTACGTTCATCCTCAAACAGAATTAAAGTCCTGCCTGACTTGTATATGATGACGATTTTGTAGACGCGTTGTTTGAAGACTGAGATGATCGCCGCGTTTGTATGCATTTCTTCAACTGAAACACAAGAACTGCGTTTCAATGGATTATGAGGGCGGATATACTAATAGATTTCCTTTCTTTTTTGAAAATCGTACTCCAATTTAATTTAAAGTTTTCTTCTGTCTGTCTGTTTAACGAATATATGTTATCGTTTCAAATGAAGAACTAAAATAACGATATATGAAGCAATATTTAGGACATGGATTGTTAAACTTAGTCTTTTTAGAAAGGCTTATATGGCCTAAATACAGTACAAAAATAATTTAATATCACAACGTAAACGACATAAGATGAATACAGTACAATTGGGAAACAACAATAGGGGAAGGAAGGGTCAACGAAGCCGCTTCCGGCGGACAATGCGCGGTCCGCCCCGGCTTCCTCCGAGCCTCCAACCTCCCGCAGATGTAGCTCCAAATGAATAGTTTACATCTGGCTCCTTCGTATACTCATATCTACTGAACAATAATAATAAGTTAACAAATTTCTGCAGCTCAACACAGACAATAACAACAACTGAAATATAAATACATCCTTTATTATAACTCAAGTAATAATTGGCTTTTATCTATAAAACCAGTACGGTATAGAGCTATAAAGTAAAGGTGGAAGAACTATAGTTCCACCGAGGAGGTACCACCGCCGCCCTCATAATCCGTTTACCGGCTATACATTGAACCGAAGTACTCTTCCGGAGTAGCAACGTATCTACGTTCGAGCTCAGATAGAAATTCAGTTGTGTTTGTGTTGTATGTGGATGTCTATGGGGTGCGACTACTTAACCTCAGGTGGCTTGCATGCTCGTTTGTTACTCTTCTCACATAAAAAATATATTACTTTAAAATAACTTGTATATCCAGGTAAAAACTGATTGAGCCGAAGACCGGACTCAGTGGCGTATCTCGGGAGAGGCCAGGTCCAGCAGTGCACCGACACAGGCTGAAAATGAAAAACTAATAAAACACAATAATAATAATTCCTTCTTAAAGCAACATGGACTCTTATCACAGTGTAACTATTCTATATTATCTTTTTTATTATACGTTATATGATATTGTTCCAGTGATTAATATATTGAAAATCTATTATTTAACTAATCACGGTCAGGATGCTATTAGAGCTACCCCGGACACGTTATACCAGGGAGCTGTATGTATAAACAGTATTAGTTAATAAGAATCGAAGGTTTTACTTTCTAGCACGTATCTGATTTGAAAGTACGTACGTAATATGAACTTTTAGGCACACAAGTTTCCTAGCGATAGTTTATTTATGTTATTTATGAAGGACATGTTGCTTTACGGCGATGGTGCCGGCCGGGCGAGCTCTAACGGCTCTACCACCTTTAGCTTGGTATGTGTCATTCGATCTCGTAACACTTGGGTATGAGGCCGAAATCCTAACCACTAGGTTATCACCGGTTTACATTTTACTATATACTAGGTACTTACAATTAACGGCAAATTCCTCCATAGCTTTATGTGTTCAACTCTCTGGTTTCCAACATACATTTATATAATTATGTCGGAATTCATACATTTCGCCATGTGCCGGGTATTCACGATTTTTTATTTTTGTGTGCGGATAATTCGAACCAGTTGCATTGCTCGTCACGGCGAAAACGTTATAAATGATTATGTTTCCATATTGTAATACCAAAATGTCTTAAGTCCTTATCTATGTATAGTACCCGCACAGCTATACCCGCTTTACGAACTAGAGCAAAACAAAGTTTGTACAAACAACCAGTATACTCTATATAATGTGTTATATTAATCCACCTCATACAACTATAAGCTACTATGACATACCTGTAAGTACGTAATATTCCGTATTGAATGGGCTATGTATAACGCTGAGTCGAATCTAATCGAGTTCGCCTCTAAGTTATTCTATTTGAAGCGCTGGCGACAACTTCTGAGACTTTTAGAAGTTATGACACGATTTTTATTTTATTGAACATAAAGTTGATAACATGTACTTCAACTATGACTTTATAACATTTATGTAGAAGTAGAAGTAGGAAATAATTATCAAGTTCAGTTTAATAAGAAGATTTATCCTATATATCTATATTTAAGAAATTTTGAAGCTATTTCGTTAACTACTTATAAATTGACTACTTGGCTTTATAAGGTATGATATTTTATACTACAACATTACTAGAATATTATATCACATGAACACACATTTTTATTGTTACAACACATATTTTTTTATTACAATAAACAAAAACTTGATAAACTGTATACCTACTTCAACTACAGATTACAATACTACTCTTTGACTACTGAAGTACACGATTATTATTGAAGTGTAGTTTTGAGCGCCTGTTGGCTAAAGTTAACCGGGAGAAAAAAGCTAGCGGAAAAAGTTGTTTCTTTATCTAGTTTTATATTTGTACCTTAGTTTATATATTTAATAGAGCGTATTTTTATTAATTCATATAATTGCAAGTGCACACATCAACACGAAAGAATTCGCTTCACAAAGCAATAAAAACATTTTATTACATTTTACAAACCGGGCTGAGGTTACGCGAGTTTTAATGTGGACATAAATTATTTCGAAATACTAGGTACCACTCCATAGATATGACAACATATGATACATCTTCTTTTTATAGATAATTGAGACAATTTGTTTGTTTCTCTATGTTATAAAAATACAAACATCATACTCAGTGTTATACAATTGACAAGCAGTACATAAGGTAATAAGCTAAGGTATTAAAAAGCGACAATAATTATATTAAGAACATTAAAATTAAAAAAAATAACATTTTGTAGATATTTAAACTTCATACATTTTACACTGCCAAGAGTAGGTGTAGTATTTTAAATTAGGCCTTTATTATGACCAGTTTCATGAACTTTTGTAAATTTTGACTTATTGTAAGATATAACCTATTTTATAATCATAAGAGCATTTTATCTTTGTTCACAATAACTTCATTTATCCCTAAAAATGTTATTTTATATCACACGAGACTATTGATATAATATATTTAATACAATCTTTATATTCACTTTTCATAATACATATTTAGATGTTACTATTTGTATAACATTCACCCAATGTCGTGTCGTGGCCTATAAAGACTAACGCGTACCTGCACTACGTAGACCCAGTAGGTACCGTGAAGGCGACAAGTTGGGCGTCGGGTCTACGGGTATCCCGACAACTTTGTATTATTATACCCGGCTCTAATTATACACGTATTTGCAAATGAGAGCCTGTGAAGGTTTCGACGGTAGTGGATATGATCTTATGTTGACTACAATGTGTAGGCGATACAATAGTTAAACTTTTTTTTATGTACTGGCAACTAAGAATTTGTGTATATTTAAAAATAGAATGTGAAAAGTTAAGTAAGTTAAAAAAAACAATATCACATGTATATATTTTAGTCAGTCGACGTTCTATATTCTATAAAATAAAACATCAAGAAAGTTTCTTTGAAAAGCCGGTGTTTATTATTTATAAATTACCATGGTCGTCAGTGAGTGTCTTGTGTGTTACAAAATTTCACACAATGATAAGCATTAAACTTTATGGACACAATTCAAAATTGGTTTTGAAGTAAATTATGTTGGTATACGAATCGTTCCAACTTTTCTCTTTCATTATAAATACCTAAACTACTTTTTATTTCCCCATAAAATTTAGTAATTAATTCCTTTATAAATCCACATTCAAATTTCTAAGTGCCAATGTATATTTCAAACAATTAGTCGCATAATTATTTTTATGATTTTCAACTATTATATGTTTAATATATAATATACGTATGTTTCCACATCATCATTCAATACAATAGTGATGTCCGCAAAACGTTTAAATAACAACACAGTGCCGAAAGGTAAATATTTTTAACGCGTCGATAATTCCCGACATTCCCCAGCTCCACTGCAATGTTTATCTTTATTTATTTACGTGTTAGCGAATACATTGCCATAATGCATCTCTTTGATCCGCTACTACCCCCGACATGCAAATTCGAACAAAAACAAGGGTGTCCAAATGCTCTTAATGCTGAAAACGCCATTAATATTTGAAATAAACTCGATAAAAATATTCAAATCGCAGCCACTCCGGCTAAGCTGTTTGAAGAACTGCTTTATCTGGGAACGCGTGCCTGGGAACTGCTTCTTGTGTTTTGGCCGGCGTAACGATATTGTTTTATCTGTCGTACATCAATATTATTATAATTCTATATAGACTATCTTAACAGTCAAAATAACTAAAAACTCATTTTACTTTATTTAATGTGACAAAATGTATGTTTTTGTGTGTACATGACGTTTTGTGTGTAAATAAATAAAAAAAAACTATTCTAAATTTTGACAACGCGATTGTTTGAATCATTGGGTCTATAGGATTGTTTATGAAATGTAATGAAAAAAAAATTGTATCGTTTAATGAATGCCTTCCTATAGTTACAAAACCGTTTAATTAAGATGAATTAATTTTGTGTAAATCAACATAGAAGCAAACCATTAACAAAAAAATATAAAAGAACATAATACGTGTAATATTCAGAATGTAACAAATAGTAGTCATGTTAGATATTAAATAGAGAGAAACAAACGAAACGATCTCTATTTACCCTATTCTGTTTCGTTATTATCGAA
>DWON01000450.1:0-33443 GCA_018251015.1 Phocides pigmalion okeechobee | reverse complement strand
CCTTAAGAAACAATAAACGCAAGTAAGTCTATTAATGAGCAAACGCAGGTTAAACTTCAATCTTCAATAACTCAAAATTAACATTTTGTGGGATGGATCCTTTTTGATAATCTACGTCCAATTGTAATATCAAAAATGCCTTTATGGTTGTTTTTTTGTAAGTCTTAATCACAGTACGTTCCCATATTTAATTTTCCCATATGAGACACACATCTCATATGGGAAGCTACTTAGCTTTTGCATACAACTTCACTCATGCAGATATTACTATTACAATACATTTCAATAAATGTACATGAGAATAAAAAAATCCATATTTTTATTTTCTATTTTACCCACATTTTTAAAAATTCTCCAAAGCTTTCATAGAGAATTTAAAAAATTCTTTTCTCAACATACACTTACACTACATAATTTCAGGTATCTAGATTGAGTGGTGTCAGGCAGGTGGCTTTTATATGTATATGTAGATAATTATTACTATTAATACTTTACCATTATATTTTAAACAAAATAAAATGATTGACACTTGAGATGGAATAAGCTGAGCCAAGATATAACGTTTATTACAAATCTATTCATAGATCTTCTATTATTTGCTTGTGTTATGCCTATATTTTCTATCTGCATTAGTCTTTGTTCTGTGGTGTGATGAATTTGAAAGCAGAACAATTTTGCTTTAGATCATTTTATGTTTTTCCAACACATGTTACTGACAAATAAATAGACCCATACGGGTCCGAGTTCCTATTTCAAGTTGGGTTTATAAAGGTTATGATGTGAGTATTCAATATGAAAGGAATTGTAATCATTTTTTAACCCAAAACAATTCCGAAAAGTTTGTGATATAGCAAATCATCTGACAAGCATAGATATGACAAGATATTCCGTCACTAAATTTATACAGTATTATATCAAAAAGATAAGAGATAATCTTTATCTTTGCGTAATATCATTACAGAATACTTGCATAACTGCAGTAATGTCATCTATTTCACT
Source organism: Phocides pigmalion okeechobee (assembly GCA_018251015.1). Lineage (NCBI taxonomy): Eukaryota > Metazoa > Arthropoda > Insecta > Lepidoptera > Hesperiidae > Phocides > Phocides pigmalion. The sequence continues at coordinate 32,444 of DWON01000450.1, read as the reverse complement.
GGGAACAGTATTACGAAGATACATAAATACTGATTTATTTTTAGGCACCATATGTTTGCGTTATGAATGTATTGGTGAATGTCCCAAGCAAGGTCGGAAAGGTTTACAGTTCGTTACTATATGTTCATTGTTCTACAACAGCTATGAGTTATCGGTCTTGTTCCATGTTCTTATTAAATAATTAAATTCTTATTATTAGTTAAGGGTATTTTAACCCTAATGTACAAAGAGGAGGTTATACATTTAAGCTTTCATATGCATGGGCATATATAAAGGGGTTTTGGCGGGATCTGCAATTAGACGAAATGAAAAATTGCACTGTTTTTACATTTTTTATATGTTATTTGTATACTTTCCATATTTGTGTTAACAATTTTGTCTTTTCTATATGATTTTCATATAATACAATTGAAGTGTGATATGATTATTTAATTTCGACACCACTCAACCCCATATAGAAAGTTAGCTACACTAAAAATCGATCACTGATGCGTTGCTATATCTGAAGACTATGTAATATGTAATTAACTGGCGACTGCACCGTTCCGCCAAAAGACAAGAATTCCATCATCTAAGAAATGGTTGCAGTTGTGGTATCTTCCCTGTCAGACCATCTAGATTTTATCATTTTATTGTATTTAGATTCTGAAATCTTGTGATAAGCACTACTCTGTCTTCATAGCTGTGGTAAAACATAATTAAAATAACATAATACTTGTTATATGACATGTTTAAATGTCAATAGACTGAATATTTTTGCAAGTCATTGTACAATAACATACAGAAAACATAATATTATTTAAACAAGTTATACTAATTGTATTTCTTGTGGTTAGCATTGTAATATAAAAAATAAGTTTCCATAACAACTTATTTTATGGCAATAGTTAAAGTTGGTTTCATCTGCCTTTTAGATTAGATTTACTAAACTGGACTAAACCAAACTGTTTTTTTTTTAATTATTTTATACTAGCTGTCTGTGACTTAGTTTATTCTTATAGGATAATAGCCTAAATTACTCCTCATAACATCAGCTTCATCCGAGTGGAAGTCCCTCACAACCGATCCGGCCACATAACATTTTATGGGATTTTTTTATTGTATGGAAGCTTAATTTTTTTGTAACGTAATAATACCTTGGTTGCTTTTTATATTATGAGTTATCTGCCAGTGAAATTTGTGCCAAAATTGGTTCAGCCATTTCAGAGATTATCCGGAAGAAACGGACATCTGACTGACTGACAGAAAGACAGGTGCAGACATAAAAATTACAATAGCATTTTTGTTATATGTAACTTATATACTTTCACTTGCACTAACCTCTTTTTATGATATTACAAACAATCACTTTAATTTCACTTATATGTAGGGATTTTTTGTGTAGACATGAGAGGGCACACAGTGCTTCCAAAGGAAATTTCGAATATATTGAAAGTTTGCCATAAAAACTAAAAAAATGAAAGAATTAAAAAAAAGATCAATTTAGGTAATCTATGCGAATTTTTTTGGATTTCTTTTATAGGTCAAAATTTTAAATACAAAAAATTATGGATGCACAACTTTGGAGAATTAGTGTGCCCCCAATACAAATGTAACTAAAAAGTCCTGCTTATATGTATAAACCTGTAAATGTCAATTTAGAAAAGAAACAAGTCTTACAAGGGAAGTAAGATCTTAATCGTCTGTATATTCACAGATTATGGCACAAATATTCATTTACATAACAATGCAATCAAAGAAACTTGATTAAAGTAGTTGTTTCACAAACATGATAACGAGCTTATGTAGTTGTATCCAGTAATTGCCAGACTGCAAAATAAAAAGACGATAATTATTCTGAATGTCAAGTTACGTTTATTAACACTTACTAATTATTATTATTGTAATTGATTCTTCATTAAAAACGATTAAATTTGCATGATTGATGGCTTCGATATATTGATTTCCATAGTTGAAACTGAATGATAGGTAGATAATATATATAAAAGAGCCGCCTGCCATAGATTAACAAGTCAAACCGATGAACATAGAATTCCTAGAATTTTTAACACTTTCCCTGCGGATACAACACTGCTGTGTAATTCTGGGCGCGACGCGGTTGCGGCTCCTACACAACTGTGTTATACCGATACATTTGTATGGATTATGGGCGAACAAAAGTGCTGGTTTTACGTCGGCGCTACAAGAGTGAGGGCGGACATTACATCTGTGTATTCGTAGATGATACACAGATGTTAGAAAATACAATATTTCAGTAATTTGTCGGCGTATCTTCAGTCTAATCAAATAATCCTATAACTAAGCTATAATAAGCGCAATACTGACCCGATCACATACATATATCCGCGCCGCAAGGAAAGTGTTAAGATAGGTTATTTATTCATCATAAGGAGGCACTAAGAAAGGAGTTTGGTAATTCCATTCCTAATAGGTAAAACAAAGTTTATACGTTTGTAAGAAAGTGAGTATCATTGTAAGGTGAAATTGAAAATTTGATGATTTTTTATTTCTTTTATAGTTTTGGCTTTAGATATGAACATAGGGTACCTACAAATAGAGTTGCATAATTTATTGGAATACATGATTGGTAAAAAGGACTTTCGCGAGAGCAATGCCGCCGAAAAAGCTGGTAGGAAATAATACACTGCCTAATTTTAGAGTCAATTTGTTGTACTCATTTGCTCTGTGTTACTTCCATTCGTTATGCAATCCGCAATTATTGAAATAGCTTCAGCGAATATAGTTACTACGCCCTTGAATTACGTTCTACGTCTCACCTGTTTCACGTAATTCTGAATGCCAACGTTACGCTAACCATGAACGACATTACAATTAACTGTCTGTAGGCAACTACTTTAAATATTTTAAATTACTGACGAAGCTGGCGATGTTTAAAAACGCGCAATTCGAAATTAATTATAGGCACTCAAGAATACTCTTGGGCATTTAAGAATTGACGGCCCCTTTGGAAAGTAATAATACATATAATTAGAAGACCTAACTAAAGTGGGTTTCTTGTTTTTTTTTTCTTTTTAAGTTCGAATTATATACCTATTTTAAACTGATATTATCGCGGAACGGTTACTCACGGGTACTCACGATTAATGATTTTTGATTTTTAATTGCCGATATTTCGAACCAGTTGCAGTTGCAGTTTCTCAGAAACTCAGTTTCGCCGTGACCACGAGCTATGAGTACCCGTTATATAACATAATATATACTTATTATTAAAATGTTCACTATTAAAAAAGTCTGATTTGATGAATTAACGATATTTAAATTTAAAATGTTGATGGTTTACCAGACTTAGGTACTAGACTACAGAACTACTTAGAAAAATATTAAATCTTCTTTCGAAGTGAGTTTGGAGACCTTGGGCATGGGTTCCGTGTGGCCTCATGTGTTGTGTTGTGTTATGTTGTCATGTGACGACTAGTGTTTGGAATGCAGATTGTGAAAAATATGAGAGAATTTGTTCTCGTTGCGTGTCCAAAAGTCATTTGCGCAAACTGAATGCAAGTTAAAAGCGTGGCGTAGATAATAGCCTCTTGATTATTTTGGAGCAGTCTTATCGAATGAAACCGTGATGAGGTGAACGTCGTTGACTAAGTAATTAAAAGGCTTATTCGAAACCAGTTTTGGATCTTAGCTTATTCATTACATGTATTAATAAAAACCACGGTATTATGTTGGACTCAGAAATTAGCTGATAATTTTAAAAGTATTGCTATTGCTGCTACAATGAAGAAATACGTACACAATCACAAATCACATATCTATCAGAAAAAAAAGGTATTATAAACAAACGTTGTATAAAACGGCGTATTACAAAACTAATGATAAATTTAATGATAAACTCATATATGCTGAAACGACTCCAGCTCCTCTTGCTCCATTAATTTAAGTTATTATTTATAAATGACATTGTCAAAGTTGGAAAAGATGTGTTTTGGAGATTCTTTTGCCGCTCGTTCTCCAAAAGTTCTCGTTTATTGACGTTCAAAAAGAGTTCTGTAAATAATCTACTTTGAGTAAAAATATTTTTTATTTAGCTTTACGTATAACGATATACTAGTGAATTAAATTGCGCTAATGCTAATATTGTATAACTGAATTCAGTATTACCATATAGTATTTGAAAATCAATCTCATTGATTGCAATGAAATTCACGATAGATAAAGCAGACATATTGTAATAGATGATTCTTAGGTTTGGCTTGTATTATCAACAATGCACGATTGCGGCTGTTATCTGCCGGAGATATCTTTCTGCGGTTACCTTTAGTAATAGGATAAGTGAATTAAAGTAGTAATTGTCAATCCCCATTACAATGTTTGCTATGATTCGCTTTATCGATAAAGATTTTTATATGGCATGGAATAAAATCGAATTCGTTGGAGTTCGATTTCGATCGATAGAAATCGGTTATTCGTTTCCACAACTAAGCTGTACTTGAATAGTTAAAAACCTGCTAGGTTTGGTATTATTTTGAAGTGCTTAAACAGGATAATGTTGAATACGAAGTTTGAAAGGATCAGTTAATTGGAAATAGTTGATTTTACGGTTGTTTACTCCGACACTTGCGCCACACATGGTTGCGTCTTATAGTGCAGAAAAATCTTCTGTCTTTTAGCTTGAAATGAGTTATAAGACAAATTAATTGTTTGAAAGCGTTTTATCTTAGTCCTCGGAAATAGTAATGTATGTGTGATCGACATAAGATATATCTTTATTTATATGGAGATTGTTCCCAATGTCCATGTGTGTAACGATCACTTTAACATCAGGTGGGTTGCACGCTTGTTTGCTAGTTCCAATACATAAAACAAGATAAGATATTTGATTAGATGATATCTGTAAGTGTAATCTTATCTATTTGCACCTGGCTCTATCATGCTTTCGAATTATATGAGTGAAGCTAGAGGGGGGATGAGTGTTCCTAGATTGATGATCGACCTTAATTGGTTTCGATGGATCAACTGGGAGAGGCAGGACGAATTGTTCATATACAATACACGTATAACGGAGTTTGGCGTGCTTTATCATTTCATGCCTTTAGTTGTAAACTATGTCAAAATTTCAAAAAGTTCTACGCTTATTTAAATTTTATTAAGCATTTCCTTACCTACATTTTTGTCAGTGAACATGAAGATTTTCCCCACTTAATTAACTTCCACATTTTTTAAATTTGAGTCCAACAATCTTTAAATAAAAACTTATTTTAAATATATTTTTTCGTCAATTTTATTAGGCTGTAGTAATTACAGGTTACGGCAGGAGGAAGTCTTGCGGCCATTTGCGTCACCAGTCTCTCATGTCATCTCAAAACTATTAAGATTTTATCGAAGAAGAATAAGAGTGTCATAATGCACCAGCAATGTCTAAGACCCAAAGAATAGCATGCCTTTTGTGAAATGTTTTTAATTTTATTGCAGGGAGCCCAAAAACCATTCAAAAAAGTGATCAGGGCGAACATCGGCGATGCGCACGCCATGGGACAAGTGCCTATCACATTCATCAGACAGGTGCGTTCTTATGTATCTAATACTTTATTTTCTATGGAAATTGCATATCGACGTAATAAGCTACGCTTGGAATTTTGAGAGGTTGGGGTTGTAGGTATTAGGGTTAGGTTTACGTGTAGTGCAGATTTAATTAACACTTTCCCTGCGGCGTACAACACTCCAGTGTTACAAATATGTGTGGATTACGTGCGAATAAAAGTGCTGTGTCTACGTTGGCGCTACTATTTTTGGGGTAGTCATTACGTCTGTATTCGTAGATGACACACAGATGCTAAATACTATAATATTTCAGTGAATTGTCGGCGCATCTTCAGTCTAGAGAAATAAGCTCTAGTTTAGTGTCGCCTCCCGCAACGCTGACCCGATCAATCGATAATATATGTGCTCCGCAGTCAAAGTGTTAAAAACAGCAACGTTTATGTTGAAGTAATGTTAGCGCTACTGTAAGCATAAATTTTACCTTGTAATAGTATGTATAGAAATGGCGCTAGTGTTTCATGGAACTTTAGTTCATACTTATTTTGCCAGACTATGAAAGTGATTCCATAGACACTGATCGTGAACAGAAAGCTTCTGGCAAATTAAAGAGACTCTTAATTTTGAAATAAATGATTATTATTAGTTCATGTTGATAAAACAATTATCAACTTAGCCAAAGACGGACTTCTCGCCAGGTTTTTTAGAACAACGGATGTATATCCGATCACCGACAGCGGTTCCCAAAAAAGTGATATTGATCGATCCGCTGCGGACAGCGGTTATTTAACGCGTCGTCGTTATGATTGATGGATCGTGGAAAAGTTGACGAAGTGTTAAAATTATATTAGTCAAATAAAGTGTAGTTACTTGGTTACTTTATCTGTGGTGGAAAATATTGAAGTCTGAGTGTCAAATTCTATTTTTAAGTGTGTATAGTAGTACATTACAGGCTCTGGCTAGTTTGGGATCATATGTGTGGGTGTGAGTTTTTCGAAGATATTTATTAAGAATCTTGAAATAAAAAACAAAGTAAAGGAAGTATTTACTATTTGTTAAGTATTATTTGTCTAGTTTCCCTATAGTAATAGACGTCGTAGTATACGTGTAAGTTACCCAACTGATACAACCTTGGCATCAGCATCCGTCGTAGCAACTCGATATGTATCATGGCGGCACTTGCGGCTTGTTCTAAATGGATTATATGATATAACAATACGAGCATAAAGTATTGTTACGTTTTTTTTTGCATACGCTTAAATGCACCATCGGTGCAGCCCAGCTGACCTTAACTGGTCACTGCTGTTCATCAACCTTACTTGGTCATTAGCATTAAAGGTTTTAAATCAATATTATCCCGTAATTTATATATGTATATTACGATGTAAAGAGTACCCACGATTAATGTTTTTATGGCCGATTTAGAACTAGTTGACATAAGCCGTGACCACGACCCTTGGTTCAAGGTCACGTGAGTACCCGTTACATAGTAAAATACATGAACATTTTAGTTTCAAACACTTATCTTTATATAACACGATCTTATGTTTATGGTCGCATGTCGATGCGTAACTACTCCTGAGAACTCATGTTATTGTTGCCTGAGAATTCGTATCGATTCTTACTGTAGCCGGCAATCAGACAAATTTCGTAAAGACGATAGTTATGAAGATATGACGATACTTATGATGAAGATCCAGTTGCGTAGAAGATTTCACATAATTTGCGAGTGGCGTAGGATCCATCATATCGTGACGCCTTGCATAACGTAAAGTCGATAATAATCAATCAGCGTAAGGAAAATTCCACTTCATTTACGTTATCATAAAAACAATATTGCGGGTCATTGACATCTGTAGAAAAAACAAACTACCATTAGTCTGATATCCCCCAGTCTCGTGGCAAGAACCTTAAGAAAGAAACTAATTTATTTCAGTGTGTACTCAAATCATCCGATGTAAATTCTGTAAGTGCGCGTGCGTAAAGTAGTAAGTGCGTATTTAAGGAATAATCGTAGTACAAATTTGTTTCAGGTGTTAGCTTGCGTGATATTACCAGAGCTGATAGACAAGAGCGATTACCCGGAGGATGTCAAACAGAGGGCCAGAGATTTACTCAACGCATGCGGGTAAAGTTTCGTAACGATTCACCGGGTATTACGAACTTTGCCGATATTACGTCACGCCAGTTATCATTCCTAAAAACATAGCATTTCCTTTAAACTAACGTCATTCAGAATTATTTTGAATAGTTTCTAAATATTTTATGTGTTTGTGTAATATTATTCCTTCATCGATCTATCACCGTTTTGAGGTTCATTGAAGATAGGTCACTATTGAGCACCTCTTGAGAAAAATCGTTTTCGTAGGCTTATCTTCCAACATGTTTACTTGACACTGCTTTAAGAATTCTGCCCCATACATACCATACCCTAACTGTGCTAGACTTGGAAGGTGATGGACCAATAGTACGATCGGGAGAGCGTCATCACTGTCCTCATAATTCGCCGTAAAGCTTTTGTTGCGTTTCAATTGGAAAGGTTGCCTGTTACACTTGCAAGTGAGGCGACTCTCAATTCTCAAGAGTAACATTACGTTTATGCTCGACGAAAGGTAGGATTCTAGTCTTGTTGTGGTTGGACGTAAATGTCCATTGGTTACAGAGACAACTTAAGATCAGATGGCCTGTACGCTCGTCTGATACTTTTCCAATATAAAAAAACTTATCAGGCTAGAAACATAGCAGGCATGAAGAAAAACATGACGCATGCTATATCCACTAAAACCTATCAACAGCTTATTATACCTTATACATGACGGTTTTAGTGATGAGTATGACAGCCGTTGTTGGTGATAAGTGGTGGGATAGAGTGTAGTTCGTATACATTTCGTAAACACGAACACATCAAATGCAACCTTTATTAGTGATATCACTTGTTATCAATTATTTGCTCCGTAAATATCTCATAAATATTCGTGTGATTTACTTTGTCGTTTTATTATTTTAAATAATTACATTTACAAATACGTTTTGTAACGGCGCCGCCATTGCTCAGATATTGATAAACATTTATTAGGTTAAGCAATGGTTTTTCTGGCTGTACTTGAAAGATATTCGATTTTAGCTTCATGTAACATTTAACGTTCATTTTATTATTATTGAAAGTTATGTATGTGAGTACATGACAGGTATTTCTCAGTAAATTTGGAAAAACACGAAAATTAAACGCGATGTGAACGAAGTCGCGGGCAGTCGCTAGTTGGAAATAAATTATTACATAAAATGAAGTGCATACTCTTTTGAGGTATTTCTATTGAGTTATTAAGTGTACCGTATGGACAGCCGGTTACAGCTAGTATGAACTAGTTACACCTGGAATGAGATGAGGACCAGGTGACTGTCTAAGATAATCCTTTCAGACTCATCTGGTTTCAGAGTATCCTTAATTTTTGTCGAGATTTACGATGAAGGTAAGTTTGTATTTGACTTATAAAGTATAATGTCTGCACAAGCAATGAGGACATCATTTGTTTGCATTCGAGTATTTAAAATTCGTATTTACTTTAACTTATTTAAACAAGATTTTATTTTATAATAACAATACTAACATGGAAGGTCTTAAAAGTAATCATAATAAAAGCTTAAGCTAAACAATCAAGAGAGTCCGCGTCCACGCGGTATTGTGCCAAGAACGCTGGCTGCATTCCCGCGCTGAATAGCTCTCGTCATTAGTATCGTCGATCAACCTAATAATTTGAAGGGTTAATGATATGACCAATATTTTGGTTTGTATCATTGGCGGGTTTGGGTCAAATTATTGATTTATGTGTTCAATATTTTGGCTTGTGTCATTGGTGAGTTTGGGTCAAATTATTCATTTCTGTGCCTAAAATTTTGAGTTATTTCATTGGGGGGTTTGGGTCAAAATATCCATTTATGTGTTCAATATTTTAGATTGTCATTGGTGATTTTGGGTTCTCACGTGTACGTATCATATATTTGATCGTTTGGGGTTTTTCATGGTACATTGTTGGTGCATTTTTGTCAGGCAGCTTTTATTTACAGGTTCATAGAAATTCTTATATTGTTTTGCATTGCATTGTCTTCGACTTTGGTATAGATATGCCGTTACACATCACGTAAGTATTTTTGCTATTATCAGCTTTTCGGTTAACCAGTTGGGTGGTATTATTATCAGTTCCCAGGGAAGGCGACAGATGGCGTCTTTGTCAACAAGTACCAGCGATATCCAGCTATATGAATTGTGAAGACAATTGTTACTAATAATATGATCAAATTGGACCATCTGTTGATTTCAGAGAGTACGTACATATATTCGTATTTGAATTTGTATGCTCCAGTCATGCTTGGAAAATTATTGGATGCGCTTGGGAATATTGGATCCGCTTGGGACATCAGCAATCATTGAAGCCTTTTTTAGTTGATATACTTAATTAAAAGAAAATACACATAAGCGATTTAGGTTCAAATGTGTATAAAGTTGTCTGTCTGCATATAGGATAGTTTTAGTTAAAATATTTATCAACTTAAAACTTTTGGTTTGTCATTTGCTCTAGGTTTAAATTTGCTTACTTAACTTAATCACGGATGGCGTGATTAGGTTAAGTACCTACATTAACAAAAATTTTAAACATTATTCATGTCCGTTTCTTAATATTTTTTTGCTTGTATACCAACTGCATATTAGAGCATAGAAGTAGTAAATGATTATGCATGATAAAACCTAACATGGAACGCCTTTGCTATATACTATTGCTTAATACTCCTTTCATTATCATCAATCCATTGTCCAATGGATACGGGTGTCTTATAAACGAGAAGCTTATGGTTTAGGGTTTAGTCCACTAAGATGAACAAGATGATTGGCAGATTACAATTACTGTTTTTAAAAGGCCAGAAATAAATGGCATGGAGCTATGAAGTCGACACATGAAAGATGGTACTTCCTTATTTCCCAATCGTCAATTGGCAAAGGGTGCTTACAGCTTGCTTTAAAAAGTAATTGCCGTGTTTTGTTTGGAGGTGCAATCTCCGTCTGATTGTACCATGTGACCCTCAGGGGCAAGTCGGTGGGCGCGTACTCGGCGTCGCACGGCATCGAGCTGATCCGGCGGCACGTCGCGGAGTACATCGAGCGGCGCGACGGCCACCCCTCCGACTGGAACAACGTGTGCCTCTCCGCGGGCGCCTCCACCGCCATCAAGAACTGTCTGCAGCTCTTCTGCAACGACATCAACGGGAAGAAGTCTGGTGAGTCACTATAAATGCACAAGACACAATGAGCTTGTATAGTTTGGACGGGAAGATACCTTCGCCAAACCCACTTCAAGCGTAGATCTCTAGTAATAAATAATAAATCTGGAAATTCCATTCAAAAAAATCTAAAGAGCAATTAACTAGACATTTCAAACGGGGAGGTACCACCGCCTTTATTATTCCCAGTAAAGCGGTTCTTGTGTTTTAATTGTAGAGGAGCGATTGCCGGCTTATAAGTTAGGCGACATAACACTTATAAATTAGGCGACAATTCTATCCTCAGGAGTAATAACGCCAAGCAGGACTTTAGTCCCGGTTGAGGTTGGAAAGAAGCCATTTTATATCAGATGGCCTGTAGGTTTAGCTTTTTTGCTACTTCTCTAACATAGAAAAAACACGCGAATATGGTAGCCTTGACGCTTAAATCATGAGTCAAACAAAGTAGTATCGATCGTTTAAACATAAGGTAGTCTAGATTGCCTATTGACCTACTGACTCGACCTATTATTTGAATACAAACCAATATCTTCTCTAGCTACTGGAAATAATATTGCATGATTTAGACACATGATTTTTAATAGTTAAAAATAATAGAAAACTCGTTATTATAAAAAATCATTATCATCATCAAATCATTATCATTGGTCCTTGATACGTCTGCAAAGTTTCAGATTAATCAAACTTTGAGAAACCGATAAGAATTAAGTTCAAAGGTTCCGTTACATACAATCCCAGCATATAAAAGCGTGTTAAAAACCATTATATGTTGTTTTTACATTCAAAAAGGTCATAGAGATAACTTTCAATTAAAATTAAGAGCCATATCGCCACAGACACATGGATAAGCAAATTAAACTCATAACTCCCCTTTTGCGTCATGGGTTTTAAACACCCATTCGACTCTGTGCCTTCCTGCAAATATCATAAAGTTTCATTCATCCGGAAGAAATCGGGAAGATTTATTTAGTACTAACTTTTTTAGTAAATTTCAACCCCTTTTTTGTCCATTTAAGACTGGAATTTTCAAAATTCCTTTAGTGCTCCTTTGCGATATGTATAAAAAATCGGAAAAATCTCAGGAACCTAGGTAGCGATTTCGGTTGGGCGTAGATTTGTCTGTTAGCCATCTTCCTCTTTATATATAAATACTAGCGACCCGCCTCAGCTTCGCTCGGGTAATAGAGTGTATATTTGCTTTATTTTAATTTCATACATGCATCAAATCATTATCTAGTTGCGAAAACTAACAATTAAGAACATCTATTTCGAACGACAACTAAATTTAATTATTTAATTTCTCGCTCAATTTATAAAATAAAAAAATTTATGCATTAACTATTATTATGCTTAAAATCCTCCTCAGGAATCAATTTACCTGTTGTTGAAAACTGTGAGACAATCCGTCCAGAACTTTTTGAGTTTATCATGAATAGACAAACAGACAGACGCGACGGGGGTCTTTGTTTTATATATTATTAAGAGATTTAAGTGTACTTAGTGGTTATCATGAGTACAATGCAAACTACATAATATAGCTGTTAGTGTATTGTGTAACGAGACCGCGGTTATTGTTTGCAACTGCTCCATTTGCTAAATGGATATGCATTGTCTTACGTCAGTTGCTTCATTCGATGTGCGTATGAATGCCTGTAATAATATGTAATGAGTCTACGTGAACATGGAATGAATTACGACTAATTTTGTTTAATCCGCAGTTCCTGTTTACATCCTTTGTAAATAAATTTAGACTAACATATTTTGGACATTTATTTACATACGGACATTAACAATTTTTGACGTAAGTTTTTTTAAATTCCACACTCTCAATTGTATTTTTAAAGTTTTGATATCAGTTTGTTTTTGTTGCGTGTGAATTTTCCATAAAAACGAGTTAAATGAGTTTTATTATGATGTAAAACCACTTGGTTTTATATAAGTGTTGTTTTATAGGTCAAATGCGAGTTGACATGCATTAAGGGTTCTTATGCAATGTTCATGTAATTACAAATTTACAATTTTCGAATATTGCCCTTTAGTTTGCTATAGGACGTTTTGCCAAATTTTATGATTCTGGATCAACTGAAACTAACCTTTAGCTTTTTATTCCCTCGCGAGCTTCGAAATCTACGTATCTTTTACGTAACCATCGTATCTTTTAATTGTTTTAACTTGGGAGTAATATTATTTCATCGTTCAAAAGGGTTTTAGATTTACGTATTTAATATTTTTTCACCTTGATATCTCGACGTGGTTCTGCAAAAAGGGGTCTTTGAGAGACAGATGACAGACGAACACCGAAGTTATAGACAGATAGACAGACAGACGGACATATCCTATAAGGGATATTTTTTTCGTTTTGAGGTAAAGTATCTTAAAAACGGATATGGCCGTGAATACGGCAAAATACATCTTTCCATGGAAGGTCTGGGTACAATGGCTCCACCATTGATCGTGTCGTGTGCGTGTCGTGTCCGCAGGCGTGATGATCCCGATCCCGCAGTACCCGCTGTACTCGGCGTCGCTGGCGGAGTACGGGCTGGCGCAGGTGGGCTACTACCTGGACGAGGCCAACGGCTGGGCGCTCGACACCAACGAGCTGGAGCGCGCGTTCAGCGAGGCCAAGGACAAGTGCAACGTGCGGGCGCTAGTCGTCATCAACCCTGGCAATCCTACGGGACAGGTGCGTAAACTATTGTTATCTAGTTGACTTTGTAAAGGTGGGAGAACTATAGTTCGACCGGGGAGGTACTACCGCCCTTATCTTAATCCGCTGTAAAGCATTACTTGTGTTTCGGTCGGAGAGGTGTGGTTGTCTTCTAAACTTTAATAGCAACTTATCTACGTTCGAGCTCAGATAGAATTTCAGTCGCGTTTATGGTTGTACGTGGATGTCTATGGGCTGCAACTACTTAACATCAGGTTGCTTCCATGCTCATTTGCTACTCTTTTCACATAAAAAAAGAGATATTATATCCAATGGTAAGTGGTCATTTCCACGTGTTCGCTTTCCTTGTATCGCTCGTCGAGATTAATCAGAGTGCTCATTTGTGGATCGGTAGAAGGTTAGTGGCTGTTTTGTCAAACGATTTAATAGTACTAAAGACAAAGTTTAGTTACTACTACGCAATGTTAAGATTCACGACTGATGGCTGAACATATTCGTAGCTCAGAAGCATGACGAAATATAATGCGCGTTCAGGCGCAAAATTTTAAATAGGATTTCAGTTTTGTTTGAGGTGCAGTGTGAATGTCCGTGCTGTAGCTACTAATTAACATTGAATATGTTCATTTTTAATATGAAATACACTACATAAATACACTATATACAAATACATACATATGATAAAATACATTTTAACATAAATCACCTATCGTGTTGTCCGCGCTCAAACCAAGTCTGCCTGACATCGCGCTGCAGGATCACGGAGTCGTACGCTTTTCTCAAACACTTGCACTAACTATAATTTATATGGGTTTGGTCGGCGGTGACGGCAGGTGCTGACGCGCGAGAACATCGAGGCCATCATCAAGTTCGCGCACGCGCACAACCTGTTCCTGTTCGCGGACGAGGTGTACCAGGACAACGTGTACGCCAAGGGCAGCAAGTTCTTCTCCTTCAAGAAGGTCACCCTTAAAAGCATCTGCATTTATATGATTTTGAGGCATTTTATCTATTCTACTATGGTTATGCTATCGAAGTAATCTGTATGCATGGCGCGGTGCGCGCGCGCAGGTGCTGACGGAGCTGGGCGCGCCGTACAGCGCGCACGAGCTGGCGTCGTTCATGTCGGTGAGCAAGGGCTACATGGGCGAGTGCGGGCTGCGCGGCGGCTGGGTGGAGCTGCTCAACGTGCAGCCCGCCGTGCAGGCCAACCTGTACAAGTGCATCTCCGCCATGCTGTGCCCCACCACGCTGGGCCAGACCGCCGTCGACTGCGTGGTCGGTGTCTGCCTCTCCACCTCTTAGCTTATACCTTACATATCTATCTTCTCTAACTCTATCCGCCCTGTATCTCCGTATCGCTTCTCAACTCAATCTTTCTACAACTTACCTTCACCTCTCTACCTGTCATTGCTCCCCTCTTCGCGTCTTTGATCCTCAACTCTTAACCTCATTTTATATTCCATACTCATCTCTCCAGCTATCGACCTGTTCAACTCGTATCTCTCTATCTCCTCATGTCACTACCATTCATTCACCTTTATCATGTTTTATCTTTCTAACTCTAAACCTGTGTTATCTCTCCCATCATCTCTCGACTTTCCGAATTTTCCAGCGCTAATTTCATACCTCTCATTTAGCATCTTCCATCCATCCATTTTTATCGAAGTTTTTTATTAGATGTCTGTAAAGGTAATAAAAAATACATTTCACTGAATAATTATCTCTCGCACGCCTGTTTTACTGTGAATCCATTTTTGCGTTTTAATAACAAGGAATGATTGTCAACTCCCATGGAGTCGGCTGTATAATTGTTCAGTTAAATCGCATGTGATCCTCATCAATTGGAACACTTCTTCCATATGGAGACAGATAGGTTACAGATGCCCATGGGCGGTAATCCTTGTAAACTGATGTAAACCATTACATGAAATAACAATGCGATCCTCAGGCGAAGCCCCCGCAAGAAGGCGAGCCGTCGTACGAGCTGTGGCTGAAGGAGAAGACGGCGGTGCTGGAGTCGCTGGGCCTGCGCGCCAAGATGATCGCCGAGACCTTCAACCAGATGAAGGGCTTCAAGTGTAACGTGGTGCAGGTGCGGAAACTTACAATTGTCCTTTGTATTTCTTGTAGTTTTTTTTCAAAATTCTCACCGGGCGAGGTGGTCTTGGAGGGGGGGGGGGTCTGTACGAGTTATTTTTGTTGTTGTGTTATTTGGAGCTCGTTATTATTAAAAGTTTTTAATAATTAATTAAATTCGACATCGGTGTCGTAAAGCAAACAAGTAGAATGTCCCATTGATCGATAAAAGCAAACCGTAGTGTGTGTGCGCGCGCAGGGCGCCATGTACGCCTTGCCCAGCATCGAGCTGCCGCCGCGCGCCGTGGAGGCGGCGCGGGGCGCCGGCCGCGCGCCCGACGTCTACTACGCCTTCAAGCTGCTGGAGGAGACCGGTACGCCACTCACGCTATCGACGACCGTTGCTACTTTTTAATATGTAATTTTAAAGGTGGGAAAACTGCAGGTCGACCGGGGAGGTACCGCTGCCGCGATTAGAATCCGCCGTAAAGCGTTACTTGCGTTTCGGTTGGAGTGATGCGATCGCCGGCGACGCTTTGAAACGAGGCGACCGTATTAAACGAGTCTACGTACGAGCTCGGGTAGGATGTCGGCCGTGTTTGTGGCTGAACGTGGCTGTTATGGGCTGCGACTGCTTAACGTCGGGTGGTTTGTATGCTCGTTTGCTACTCTTCTCACATAAAAAAAATATAATGTAAGTAGCTAACGAATGAACGGTCCACCTTATTGTAAGTGATCACTGTTGCCCGGGGACGTCTGTATCCAACTCCATAGAGGACAGGAGTCCCACTTGAAGTCAATCGCAGGTGCGTTGTTACTCCTGAAGCAGTCGCCTCATTTGAGAGCGAGCCGGCTGCCACCATTTTACCTACACGCTATAAATGCTCTAGTGACGATAGTACCTTCCCGGTGAAACTATATAGGTTTTACCAACTTGCAAACTTCCAAATGTCGTATCGCCAATCTCATCCTATTTTATGTTAAGGAAATAGCATATAGCATGTATTAAACGCTAGCTGCTGTCCACTAACAAACAAAACGAGAGCCTTTCCATAAGTCTTACCTTTAAAAAGTAATAGAACGAAAAAAATTAATAACTCAATAGGTAAGACCAGGAGATTTTTTTAAATTATGAAAGAGTAAGAAACGGCATGCAGGCCACCTGATGTTAAGTGGTCCCTGCAGCCCATGGACAACCACGTCCAATCTCAAATAGAATCGAAGTTTTACATAAGGATGGACGCGGATGCGTTCCTACTCTTGAGGACTAAGATGGTCGCCTCCAATAATGTGTATCCGGCAACCACACATCCCCAACCAAAATACAATCAATGAAGAACATGTTGCTTTACGGCGGGTTTTTAGGGTGGCGGTGGTACCGCCCCGGGCGAGCTCTAACGGCTCTACCACAGCTTACAATAGAAACCAATACTGCAAAGCAACTTATATGTATTGGATGTGCAAGTGTCCGGGTCGTAGCGAACCCAACGTCCGATGGCTGGAATGTTGTATTGCTAAATGCATTCCGTGTCGCAGGCATCTGCGTGGTCCCGGGTTCAGGGTTCGGGCAGCGGCCCGGCACCTACCACTTCCGCACCACCATCCTGCCGCAGCCGGCGCTGCTGCAGGAGATGCTGGACATCTTCAAGAGCTTCCACGAGAAGTTCACCAAGGAGCACTCGTAGGCGGCCCTGCCCCCCGCGCCGCGGGCCGCGCGCCGGCACCTTCCACTCCGTCGTTAAAAACTACTACAAATTTGTACCCTCCATAGTGCTAACCCGCGCCCGCAGCCTCGCGCCGCCGCCCGCCGGCCAGCGATACGTAACTCGATCAATATCGCTTGTAAAAGCAGTTAATTTAACTATATCTATTTTTTGTGTTTGTTCGGCTGTCAGGCGGCGCGGCGTCGTACCTTGTAGTCTATAACGAGGCCGGCGCCGCTGGCACTCTCAGTGCGCTGTATGAAGGAGATTAAATCGGTGCTTTCTGCGTTATAGAAATACAAACAAACCGACGATGTCTCACGTTTATACAATAGTAGGGATTGACGTAATTGTCTTTGACGATATCACTATTGCAACAAACAGTTTGTTCTCTCCGTCTCTCCGCGTTCGACACGATCAGTATTAACGATGACAATAATAATTATTGGTGCAGTAAAAGTTGTCGTGATTAGGTTTGGAGGGTGCCGCAACGCCTATTTGTTTTTCGAGGTCAGCAAATGCACTGATATTTGCTGCCCTTCATCTCTGCTTGCCCTCCATCTCAAGTAGCAACTGGATACATAAAAAGACCCAGTGGTCAGGCGAGGTAGCACTTTGGGGCTGTTTGAGGTCGTGTGGAGGTCCGCGGGCCGTACTGCTTGACACCGTAGGGCCTGCTGCTAAAATTTAAAAATCACAAATATCAGTACACGTTTGTATACAGACGTACATCGCACGCCGCTGCGCCTTACCGATATACAGAAGGACTCGCGCGACGGCCCGCGCACTAAACGCATTTCTAAAACTTTTTTTATTCTCAAAAATACACCAAAATTAATTACATCTACGATTTCAAAGCGAATTAATTGTGTTTCGTACGAGCAATCTGCAACACTACGGAAGTTGTTAATCAAACTGTGCAGTCGTGCAATGGTGCGGTTGTCTATATCTGCGTTGTCTACACCTACTATTTAACTTCATAGTTTACTAATAACAGGTGCATTGTATTTTAACCAATTGTATTTTAGGATTACGTTTATACTATTTGTGTATAGTTATACGCCGTACACTGTATTCTGCATTATATCGTATAAGACATGAAGTGAAATAGAGTTATAAAATTTAGCAATAATTGCGTTGATATTAATTGCGTTTCTACGATGTAAAAAATTGGAAAGACAAAAGACAGAAAATGGTGGAGATTGTTAAAGAAAGATGTGTTGTATTTATTTTTGTAGCATTAATTTTGTACCGTTGCGCGGTCGCCGCGTTGTTCAACGGTGCATTCTACCTCGTAGCTGTGGGAACGCTCGTAGATCAAACAAAGTTACCGGATATTGTAATGTGGGTATAAGTTTATCTGTTATCTTTTTGATAGAACAATAATAATAATGAAATAACTTTTGTATTCACCGAATAAAAACGGTCGATCATAGAAATATTACACATCGTTTTCAATTAAGGTTGAAATACAGATCGTAGGTAGTTTATTTTATACCGAGCGCAACAAGCCCCGCCGGCGGCCGGGGCTGTAGTCTGCGCGCCATCCAAATTAAAGTTCACTTTTAATCGTTCCCCGGAACCTTTTATATCATTTATTGGTTATTCTAATTTTATTGGTTAAATTAATCTTAAGTGTTTTTACTATTTTTTATTGGACGTAAGATGTTAGCGGCCGCCGTTCGCACAATGTCCCCGCTCGCTTCGCTAAACCTTGTTTTAGGCATTTTACTACGTTGTTATATTTTACCGTGTTCTGCGTGTGTTCGCCGCTCCGCGGGCGCCCGGTGTCGGGACGGGAAAAACTATGATTTTTGATTACTACAAATAAATCATATTTTTAATAGCTTACAAAAGACTTACGATTTTGATAACTTAAAGGTGTATTGAGCCACCGCTCCTGCATGCGAATACTTTTTGTACATTGAATTATAACAATCCATATGTAGCGATCGTAATTTATCTAGAAAATGATATTTTTATCTAAATACTAATAATACTCATGAAGATTAACTGCGTTTATTTACTTAGAATAATGTACCGATAGATATTATGTATCAATATAAGTAGAAGCGAAGGACCCGCGGCCGCTCGCGCACTTGTGGACATGAATAAACGTTGAACGCTACTTGGTGTTTTATTGTTGCCCAAGATACCGCATTGTTTTATTTTTCAGCCGATTTATAACAGAGAAGGATATTCATATATTTGGAAGGAAAGGAAATAATTCCCGTTTGGTCCTATTAAGAGTGGAAGAGAAAATGCCGCTCGTAAGATTGGAAATGGAAAATCAGGGACTAAACTTTTGTATAGTTACGTGTTTGTTGAAATTAGTAAAGTATCTTCGAATATGTTGATACAAATAAAAATACACTTGAAAAATTTTGTGGTCGAAAACACGAGATACATTTTTTTGAAATAGTTTTTTTTTTTAGTTATTATTTTTAGGTGCCCGTAGTAATATACCCTATCAGGTTTCCTAAAAGCCATTCCACTCCTTGTAAAGCTTTTTTATATATCAACATGCTGTGTATTGCGTAGCGCAACGCGCTTGTACGTACAAATCTGAATGTTCAACGGGCGAACATTACGTCTGTGTATTCGTAGATGATACACAGATGCTATAAACAATATTTCAGTGAATTTTCGGTGCATCTTCAGTCTAGAGAACACAGCTCCAGTTTAGTGCGGCTCGCAATCCTGACTGGATGTAATATATAAAACACTCTGCAGTCAAAATGCTAACGGCGGCACGTAACTTATAAACTGGATCTTTTATTTCTATCAACGCTAATACTTACATTTATAGTATTTTTAGTGTTACTTGAGCGCATTTGTATGGGTGTTTGTCGTATGATCAGGTTATTTTTATTGGTTGATTAGAAAATACAAAAATCGATCGGATACTCGTAGCATTAGACAACATCATCTGGATGAGTTAAATCTATTTCCTACGTCATTATATTATCTTGTTACAGTTATTTATTTATTTAATGATTTATTGTATCACCTCTTTTAAAGACAAACTTTACAAAAGGGCAAACTTAATGCCTGAGGTCATTCTCTGCCAGTCAACTCTGGATAGAGGTATTACAATTTAAGAAAAAAACATTCGCCATATGGTTTTTGGATGGCAAGTGGATGTATCCCGATCACGTAGGAATTATAGTATTCTATGGAATACATAAAATGTTTTGGTTAGGAGCGCTGGCCTTGCTCTTTAATCTACTTCCATACAAATTCCATGAAAAAATGCAAATTCCAAAGACCCACATTCGCCGAAGCGTCGTGTAATCAATTAAAGTTTGCAAACAGAGCCTTTGCGCATTCGTCGAATTTTATTTTTTCCGTCGGAACGTGTTTGTAAGTGAAAATTGGTTTTCGGACTGCCCGCGTTTTCCTGCAGTCGTGGCTGTAAACATAAGCTTGTTGAGGATCAAGCAACAGAATTATCTCGCTGCCAATTTGAGGTTTCGTAGCCATATGGTTAAAAAGCAACGTCGTGTCCGTCCGGCCATACGTCCTATTTAATCATATCAGCATGTAGGTTTACCGGATAGGTCTTCAAAAGTGACTGAAGCCTACATTTTGAAATTATTTTTAAAGACATCGATATTTGGTCGGGACCCTCCGTAAAGTAATTTGAGGTATAGTTTGGAAAATTACACACTATGTTGTCTACGCACTTGTAATTTTGTTTCGTGATTCTTCAGACAGGTTTAAACTGCTTTTTTATGAGGTCAAATAAGTATGTACACTTTTATTTCTTTTTTAACCGACTTTAAATGAAGGAGATTATTAATTTGAACAGTGTTGTTCAAATTTTAATATGTTTAATGAGGGAAGGGGGTACCCAGTAACACATGTTTACAACCTCGTACAGGGGCTCCTACCACTATTATTAAGGACTGTTTTATAATTAATAAATACATTTTTAATGTTAATGTTTTTTACATTTTTACACTTGCCACTTTACAATATTTTCGATGTACAAGTAATTGAATCTCCGCACAACAATTACTGGTGTAGCATATCCACGCTGCTCCAATGTTTATTACTGTTACCTTAATATTAGTTCCTGTAGCCATACTTAATAATTTTATAAATTTATCCTTATCATAGAAATGCCGCTTCTAAAGCAATTATAAGTATGAAATAATTTTAGTAGGATCATTGTCATTGCCATTTATCACTACATAATAATATAATTAATTACTTTATTTATGCATATGTTATGTAATAAATAGGTACCTATATATTGTTATCACGAAAACACAGGAATATGTTATTTACATTATAATTAATTCTACTCACGTTAGGTCTTGACGTCTTCAAAACAAAGGCCGGCCCGGCGTCTCTAAAAATCCCCGGTATATATTATATACAAACTTTAGCCTACGACTTTGTACTCGTTAAATTAAGAAATTGAATAACCTTATTTTAGTTTAAATTTATCGTCTATGAATATAAGTAAAAAAGATAAATATTAACGTGTAATGAGAACATATGGTTATATATTTGTAAGGTGGTAAACCAGTACATTTCAACCGAGGAAGTATCACCGCCTTGTGCATTTCTAGTGACGAGCATTTCTTGGGTTTCGGTAGAAGGGTGTGTTTGCTGGAACGTTCGCAAATGTGGTGACCATTTTGCTCCTCGGGAGTAGCAAGGGATATGCAATCGACTCCAAGTGGGACACTGTTCTATAGGGATTGGTTAAAGATCCCCATGGACGGCAGCAGGTGGACTGCACCGTGCACTTCGTGCAAATCGTGCACTCTTTACTATAACATCTCTATAGTCCTATCGGATGTTCGTATGTTTCATTTGACTTAGAACAGATATAAACTATAAGTTTTGTCTTGATTTTGAAGCCTACATTAATTTCCTAGTTGTAATAACTATAAATGCGTTAAAGTTTTATGTAAATTTCTTTAATGTTTTTGAGATTTTTTATGTAAGAAGAATTGGAAAAGAGCACCCAGAGTGCTAAAGATGACATAATTGTGTGAATAATGAGATTGTATGTATACAGCATCCTTAATCACACATCCACAATTCAAGTCCTATCTGAGCACGGAAGTTGCTACTCCTGAGGACCGAGTCTCTCTCTCTCGTGGTCTCGTCGCTCGATTGTAAATGAAGCCGGCAACCACTCCTTTGTAATAGAAACATACGAGTTGCTTTACGGCGGATTATGAGGGCGGTGGTACTATCCCACTCGAACTATAATTCTACTCTGTCACATGTAAATGAAAAAAATCGAAAAAAAAAACATTGATTTACTCCGTTGTAAATCCCTCCTGCATGTACATAGGTATTATGATACATATTTTTTAATTATTGACAATTTATAAATTAGTAGTAAATATGTTAAAATTAATTATGTTTGCATAATTATCAGTTTGACCGAGATTATCAAGTTCCTCAAGTTTATTATGACGTTCTGCTTGCAATACATACAAATTGTATATTGTGGTGAAGTACCCGGTTGATAAGGAAACGAGCCGCACGAATTGATCTCAGTACCACGAATTACTTTTACGTAGGAGGAAAATGACCTATGTCAAATTTTTATATTTGATCTTGAGTTTTAGTTTTTATTACATTAGAGAAGTAAGAAATAATCGTTTGTGGCACCCGATATTAAGTGATTGGTCCATGGACATCCACATGTGAAAAGAAACCGAACGAAAGTTCTAATTGGGGTCGTGCCTACTTTGGTAGATGCGTTGCTTCTGAGGCCTAACATGGTCGCCTTGCTTCTAACTATCTGGTCAACATACACTTCCAATCGAAATCCAAGATTTTATCCATGATTTTTCATTTGTTTAATAAATTGTTAGTATTACTTTTATATTTGCAATCTTATTGTTGAATCTATGGGGCCATGGTGTGCCTGATGCTGCTTCAAGTCCGCTCAAGATCTATCCAAAAGGTTGATTGAACCAACGGACTATCAGAGATAAGACCTCGAGCAAAGAATGAGGTTAGCTATTAGATGAAGTAATGATGCCAACTTTCTGAGAATTTATCCCTGTGGCGCGATGTGGATGCTGTTATATACTTTTAAGATATACTTGTATTGATTAAATTTCTTATTATAAATTTATTTATAACATATTTATTAGAATGTAAGATATTAAAGGCTAAATAGAAAACTAAATTTGGAAAATATAAATAAATCAAAAACAAACCTTTATGATTGATAAAGGTTTGTTTTTGATTTATTTATATATGTAGTTCAGATATACTAGAATAAATTCGTGGGTTTGGTTATGGATATCTTTACAACTATCAATAATTGTTGACTACAAACATACATTTTATTACAGTTATTTTATATTTTAATTATTATATACAACCATGTGATTCTATAAAAATTTGACCTTATTGTTACTACAGTTCGGATTCCTGATTATTGAATTTAGAAGGACTGCAATGTATTGTAATATAAAAATGGGCAATTACCAACACATACATTTTTTTTTTCATATATAGATAAGTATCAAACGTAGGCATCTTCCGCCACGTTGATCAATTGAGAGTGCAGTAGTTCCGACTTCAGAGGTGCCATGGACCCACCCATTTTTCTTTATCCCCTTAATTACGAAGAGTTTAATAACGGATAGGTTGCTGCATCTTAGAATCAAATCTTGACTTTTACGCCGTATTCGATTAAGCTGAAATTTTCAAACCTATGTTTCTTTGTTGACAATGCATAATTAAAATATCATGAAGGTTAACTTTTAGCTCTATAAGCCGGTTTGACAATAGAGCTTGAAGGTAGCCATAGAAATTTGTAGAAGATATACCGTAACGTTTTTCTCTTTGAGTTCATTTAAAGTATTTTCACGAACATAAAAGTATAAAATTCGCAATATTAGTCAAATCTAAGAAGCCCAGATGAATTAATTTATATTAAACATATGATGACCTAAACAAATTGCGATTCGAAAAAGTAGTCAATATAATAATGGAAAAGGTAAATAGCCAATACTAATAAATTAACAATAAACAGATGATAAACTAAACAAATGGTAATTCTAAAAAGTAGAAAATATATTTAGGAAAGTTTTAGAAAGTTCATTTTTTCTAAAGCTTCTAGCCTTAAATATTATATAACTTTAAAAGCCTCAATATTGAAGAACATGAATAAATTAAAAGCCTTTTTTGAAATATGTTAATTTCGTATCGCTTCATTGTTAAATTGGCCCCAGAACAAAGTGTTTAACGCTGTTTAAAGCAAAATATTGGTTTGCGGTGGTGTCGTAGAAGTCGCACCACGAGAGGTACAACCATGTTTGTGTCAGTGGAATGGCAAAAAATAATGGATTATAAATTAGGTGTCATTAGCATTGGATTTTTCAGGTCAGTTCACAGTTATCTGTAAAAGATCTTACAACAAATAGGATGGGAGACGGGATTCACCGCGCGTACAAATGAACACGAGCACACATTATAAATAAAACCGTGAGCGATTTTACTGCATTCGCAAACCGAACGCATTGCAAATCAATAGCCGCATTTCAGAATTTTAACTCATAGAAACGTTGTTTTTTCCAAGTTTTTGAAAATGAAGTTAGAAAAGTGCATAACCGAAGCCACCATAAACCAAAATCTTTTGAACATCAAGTATGCGGTGCGGGGGCCCATCGTCGAACGAGCAGCTCAAATTGAAAGGGAAATTAAGAAGGTATATTTTACGAACAGTAAAACAACTATATACATACGCTATATATCTATATACTCATAGTATTAACCTGTGGGTAAGTATCTTTGAATAATTTTAATTTAAATATTTGTAGGAAAGTAACAGTCATAGAAATAAAAAGCAAAATAAAAACGATTATTCGCAAACAACCGTTTTTAAAAGTTTGTATGTTTGTGATTTATAAATTCTACGCCGTCTCCTTTTGTCTTTACTTTTATATTATAATTGGGAGAACAAATGTTCATGGGCAAATAAAATAAAGATTAAAATACACAAGAACTGACAATAAATGATAATGAATCATATGAGATGAATATCGGCGGGAGAGCACGAGAAATGATGTTCATTAAAAAATAATAAAGAATTTAATATTTTTTCTTAAGTCATATTAATACTTGAATTAGTAGCACTGTGCCACATGTGTGAGTGACAAGTAGAACTTTTGTTCTATGTAAAGAGGTGCTCCTGCACATAAACATTCTAAATAAGTATCAAAATCGGAAGAAAAACGTTTTCCAGTTAATTCGGCCGCACGTCATTAGTTCACCGTTTTTATTTGACTCGTGTTCCCCTCGGAAACTTATCTAGGCGGCAACTAACGAGCAACTTTGCCTCAGTTTCGAATAAATTTACACATTTACAGGCTGTATCTGCTGATATACGTGTCTGTAATTGTAAGAAATGGCGATTGCTGAAAAAGGTAGCAATCGCCAATCTTAATTATGAATGTCCTTAATATATTATTTTTTTGGGTTTAACTTAACATCAGGTCGCCTGCATGTCCGTTTTTTTACTCTTTCAATATAAAAAAAAAATGCTAAGTGTATTAAATGTGGGTATAAAGTGTAGTGTAGTGTGTAAGTGAAGGTGGGAGAACTATAATTCGACCGGGGAGATATCACCGTCGCCCTTATAATCCGCCGTAAAGTATTACTTATGTTTTGGTTGGGGAGGCGCGGTTGCCGGCTATACTTTGAAGCGAGGCGACAACCTTAGCTCTCAGGAGTAGCAACGTATCTACGTTCGAGTTCAGATAGGATTTTGGTCGTGTTTGTGGTTGTACAAGGATGTCTATGGGCTGCGACTACTTAACATCAGGTGGTTTTCATGATCGTTTGCTACTCTTCTCACATAAAGAAAAATACTTACAGTGGAAATATTGTAGTTCCATGTGAAATAATTTCGTTTAAAATATGTTTATGAAAGTATTTACTATATACATAGATTACGAAAATAAGTCATTTTTGGTTCGACTGATAGCATTTTACGTTATATTTGTATATTCTGTAGTCTACATTCTTTTGTTATAAATATTTTTTGACTGAGCTATTATAAATTGCATTTAATGCTATAGTTCTACCAATTAATTGCTTAGTGGTGATTTCCTTCCATCAGAATATCACACCACTATCAACTGTGGTTGAATTTCTTACGTGATTATATCAGACGAGGTGATTCTTGATGATATTTTAGGCTTCAAAAATGAGATCGTGAAAGTTATAATTTTCTTAGATAATAAATAAAGTATGGCCCACATGCGAAATCTACTAGCGCCGTTAGTTATTGTTATGGCATTACTTACCTCCGCCATCAGAACAAGGCAATAAAAACATATTCGGAGCCGTAAGTTGTAAGCAACGTCTTTGGGCGCAATAAGGGAGATTTATCGCGGTGTTTGCTTCGCGGGTAGGGTCGGCAGCTCGACACACGTAGGCAGGACGGATGAAAGTCATTCTGGTAACTTTATGTATTTCACAAGTAAGAAATTAGCGTGCACTTCTTCCGTTGGTGTGGTGGACTGCATTTTTTTATGTGAGAAGAATCGTAGACGAGCATGCTGCTACTCCTGAGGACTAAGATGGTCGCCTCACTACAAAGTGTAGCCGACAACCGCACCGCTCCAATCGAAAGACAAATAATGCTTTATGACGGTTTATGAGGGGGGTGGTGGTACCTACTCGGTCGAACTGTAGTTCTTCCATCTTTAAATCTATGGAGAATTTAAATCTGCATCTATAGATATTGGTAATCAGTCAGTTATATTTCTGCCTTATTACAGATACTGTATGCTGTTAAGTAATGTTACGTTTGTGAGTTTAAGGGTGTGGTGAGGGCCATAAAATTACACTGTTTGAGTTCTAGGTAAGCTCTAGGATCGCTATGGATGAAAAAGTAACATATATCATGTGTCCTTTAAATTAATTGTCATTGACAGTGTTTTGAGCCATACACAAAATTGTTCAGAAATTTCGTACCCATATTTTCAAAGTTAAAACAGGGATATAAGAAGAAAGAGGGGATCCAATATAAGTAAATAAGTTAAGAATCAAATATCTTACTAACAACAAAAGAAATTAAAACTAACAATCTCCATATTATTTTTCAAGATCTATACAATGATACGTCAATGAGTTGCATGGCTGAAATGAAGTTAGTAGAAACAACTGCATGCAACTGGTTCGAAATATCGGCAATTAAAAATCAAAAATCGTTAATCGTGAGTACCCGTTATATAACATAAATTCCGCGATAATATTAATTTAAAATCGTATGATACGTCACAGGCCCGCGTGCGCCGAATTTTTTTTAGTCATTTGAAACCCAAACTGTACAAATGGAATGTCCCCCGTAGGGCTGACGGCTGGCATCACTATTTACATCGCAACGCTATGTAACAAAACACTGTGGAATGGCGGCGGCTTGTTACAATTAGGTACGCTTTGTTTCCGCTGAATATATGGCAAATGGCAGTGTTTGTAACTCTAACAAAATAGTCTAGTTAATAAGGCAGTGGAGTATACAGTATAAACGTGTCAACGCTTGGTTTGTTAAGAACTATTACAGATCTATTACTGCAAACTAAATTCGGGACAGTGAGATACGTAATGCCTTTGGTTTGGGATTAAACACATACATACTTTTAGGTTCTCCGTACAATATTACCGTAAGGTCGTGAGGAGATACACGAAAGTAATCCAATTCGTCTATTAACTGATACTATCAAAACGTAGCTTTGCTCCCGGCAAAAAGGTTTTAGAGAAACACCACGGGCTTTTAGCAGGTAGCGTACTATTCGTTGCAGATCTTACTCAGTCAAACTTTCTGCAAAGTGAGTTGTCCAGTAGAGGGGTATAAAAAAGGGAGCATCCGGTGAATCTTAAAACAAAAAAGTATTTTAAAGTATAATGTAAAGAACATTAATTCTCATAATAAAACACTTGGCGGTTTGTAAGGAAAATTTGCAAAAGTACGTCGTCTCGCCGCGCCCTCCTCTTTGTTGCAGGGCAGTCTCAGCACATGCACTTACAACTTTTTATTGCTTTTGGGAACTAACGTTAATACTGCAGTTTTAATTTAATAGTGCTTTAAGAATTCATCTTCAATTTAATCATTGTTAAAAAGATTTTATCAACGACTTTAATTACAGTTTTCAAAGTTGTTGCAAATTAATTATTCGAACTAGATTTTTATGCTGAATTTATAATAGTACAATATTTTTATGATTTAACATTAAAATTATTCTAATTCATTTTAAACAATCTAAAAGGAGTCCGTGCCCATACGGCATCGTGCCAAGAACACTAACGCGTTCTCGCACTGTATAACGATTGCAATTTTCTTCGCGAGATGTGAATCAACCCTATTGTCAGCAGCGTGGATCAAGCTTAACTGATTTGGTACTCTTTTTTTATGTGAGAAGAGTAGAAAGCGAGCATGCAAACCACCTGATGTTAAGGAGTCGCAGCCCATAGACATCCACGTACAATCGCAAACACGACTGAAATCCCATCTGAGCTCGAATGTACATACGTTGCTACTCTTGAGAACTAAAATGGTCGCCTCCTTTCAAAGTGTAGCCGACAACCGCATCTCTCCAACCGAAACACATCTAACGCTTTATGGCGGATTATGAGGGCGGCGGTGGTAACTCCCCTTTCGAACTATAGTTCTCCCACATTAACTCGTACTCGTACTTAAGTGTTAGGTCGTAGTTACATCTTCGTTTGACCTCAGATAGAATCATCAACCCTTTTAAAGGTTATGTAGATCCATGTACTGAAGCGACTGTTTAACATTAGGTGACATCTTATCAAAACATCAAATAAAATTATATATTTCGAAGTTTATATTCTCACAGTTGGATTTATACATGGCAATAACACGTAATGGCTAGTTATAAGTTACAAGTTACTTTGCTATTCAACATAATACGCGGTAATTCACGTAATTAAATGCGTACTAATGGCTTTCAGGGGTAATAACCGTTACTATACAATTGACATGATTGTTACACCGCGGCTTGTCGAATGATATACATTCGACACAGTTAAGCAGCGTTAATTGTGGACGGCAGTTGGATGGGCGACCGCTGGTAGGTTTTTTCCTGCTTATTCGTAATTAAAAAGGAAGTGGGTATGAAATTATGCTTTAAATACTGTGGATATGAATAATTGGATCGAGAATACGATTATAATCCTATTTGAGGTTGCTCTCACGTACACTACTACTCACCATCAATCATCGCGCGGTGGCCTGTTTACTAGTTTTCTCAAATTCAAGAATGTCAGTTTTTCCAAGCTTTAATCACCAAAAACATGTGATCTCCCAGTAGGCAAAAATATAAGTAGAGTTTCTCCAAAAACCACTAATACTAATATTAAGTTTACTCTATATACCTCTGATAGAATTTCGTCCTATTTGAGTAGCTCACATTTCCCTTTAAAGTTTATTGTAGATGTTGCCGCTAGATGACGCTAGGTGAATTCAAGTAAGATAATAACCACACTATTTAATCTACAATTACTTATATGTATGATTACTACGAGATAGTAGCTCCGTCGAGTGCTTCATACATAGAAATTGTAATTATCTGTAATCTATAGTGTGCGGTACGTGCGGGGATCTATTTCGTACGTGTCTAGGATCCGACTTGTGTGAGATTATCGAAATGAGTACAGTACAATGAAAACAGTAGCGTAAATTAATATAATATATTATAAGAATATTTCAGTATTTTGTATGTTATAAACGTACTCTTTTGTCACGTTTATAGACGTGCAGGTCACCAGATATGACATTGGACGTTGGATGGACGTTGCAGTCCGTGAATAATTATATGATATCTTAGACAGACGTGAAATCCGAGGACGAGCCGTTGCTATTACGCAGGACTAAAGTGGTAGCCTCGTTTATAAGTGCGGCTAGCTCCCACATCTCTTTAACCAAAACATAACATATCGTTTGAAATATCATTGAGCAAATTATATATGTTACAATGTAACGGGTACTTACACTTAACGATTTTATTAGCCGATATCTCCATATCTCTGCCACCACAGTTTAGCCGTGATGACGAACTATGCAAATGGTTCAAAATATGGATAATGAAAAAATTTTAACCGGAGTATCCATTACATAGTAAAATGTGAAATACAACAGTTGCTTCACTCGGGATTGTGAGGGCAGTTGTGTCAAAATACCTATTGTCAATACATTTACTTTTTAGAAAAAAAACTGACTCCATGCTATGAATAAGAATATTACAAAATGATCTATAAATATTTTCTCCTTGATAAAATTATTAAGCTGACATTTAGTTAGCCTGTAGTAAAATGAACTTCTCCGGTGTCGTAACGACGAGTGTGAAATATAGGCTGTGTAGCGACCTTGGGCGTGAGATAGTGCGCCCTTAACAACTTCTATACGATGACAAATGCTTGTTTCTCGTCGGTGGGGTTAACACGCGTTTTAATGCGGAGGATTTTCCTAATTATTATATTAGGAATTGGTATAACAGCAATTGAGTGAACTTATATCCTTACCATTTTTTTACGTTAAAGTAATAAAAGTAAAAAGTTTTAAGACTAGAATGTGAATAGGTTATCTATATGGTAAAAAATATAATTTGCGATTGCCAATGCCAATCGTCCTCTGCGTTAGGAGAGTTCAAAGTTAATCGCGTACCTATCATGTAACAATAGCATTATGTTTATCCGATTGCGTAATTATGTAAGAATGCAGACGAGGCTGTATGAGTAAGATACTGGATAATTCTTAAAATTATTTAATTAACTTCACAAGTTGCAGTGAATATTATATATTTTTGTAAATTGTATTCTAAAAGATAACCTATTAAAGATTATTAATTAGACACGTTATGTTACATAATGAAATTCCTTATTTGAAATATATTCATCGAGTGACTAGTCGTAACTACATTCTCTGTATGACCACGTTGCCTTATATACAGGCGTTTTCGTCAGATCGATCACGCGTGACGTCACGACTTATCGTTTTACTAACGGCTTTATACCATGGTAATCCTACATCCTAACGGAACTAGATACATCTCGCGACAGCGTCTCAATTCCTTATTTTGCTTCAAACCAGCATCTACTTCCTTGCCCGGGAACTTTCAAACTATTGGTGCTTTCTTTGCAGATTTGCTTTCAAATATTGTCTCTAAAAGATTGACAAAGGCGAGTTTTTTGCCCTAAACGACTTTGTAATAAACGTTTTTGTACGTGGTTAATTTAACCTAGTTTAACCCTGATTTCCTCACGTTCGTGATATTCTTTATCTGTATTGTTTTTGACTTTCTTTCACCGCTTCATTTCCAAAACAACACATTATGAGTCGGTGGTGGTTTTAATACATTCTAAAATAGTTCTGTGAAGAACCTACTTTGAATAAAAATATTTTGATGTTGATTTTGTTAACAAGGGTAAACAGACTCGAGGCTTGTGTAGACCGCATTTATTTCGTATCGTATTTATTTTCATTAAATATCAGAATAGATAAAAACATTAATTTAGTTTTTAATTTAAAAGATGTAGGAAAAATATCACTTATTTAGTAAATTGCAATTAATTTGTATAGATTTATAGATTGGCAGGATTAAACATATTTGGATGACTAAACCTACTCAATCGCATGCCCCCCATTGCTTTCCTGGACGGACGCCAAGCATCCAGTGACGCTCGTAAATCTACGAGCGGAAGTACAGTCACGTCCTGCGATCTTGAGGTCCTATTTACATCCGGTAGAGTCGAGATCACATGCACGACATTGTCAGGATATTTAGTACATAAAAATCTCTTTTTTAAGATCAACGTATCAAACGAGCTTGCAGTCCACCTGACGACATGTGATCATTGATACCCATGCATATTTGTAAACTAACTACTATAGTAATTCTAGACGTGATTGTGCTTCAAATTACTAAGACCATTACCTAATACGCAATTTAATCGACAGTCATACCTTTAAATGCATCATACCTTCCCACTGGAACTCAATTATTATTTCACTGTAGGGGGAAGTACCATCACCACATCATTAAAAGGTGGTAGCCGTTAGAGCTCGCCCGAGGCGGTACCACCGCCACCCTCATAACCCGCCGTAAATTGTGTTTCGGTTGGGGAGGTGTCGTTGCCGGATACACACTATTGGAGGCGACCATCTTAGTCCTCAAGAGTAGGAACGCATCCGCGTCCATCCTTAAATA
>DWON01000449.1:0-33448 GCA_018251015.1 Phocides pigmalion okeechobee | reverse complement strand
TGTATTGTGTTTCGGTTGGGGAGGTGTGGTTGCCGGATACGCATTTTTGGAGGCGACCATCTTAGTCCTCAAGAGTAAAAACGCATCCGCGTCCATCTTTAAACAGAACTTCTGTTCTATTTGAGATTCGACGTGGTTGTCCATGGGCTGCAGTGACCACTTAACATCAGGTGGGCTGCACGCCTGTTTCTTACTCTTCCATTAAAAAAGCGAGTTTTCCTTTCCTATTCCACATTTTATCCGTATTTTTTTATCCTTTCGTTTCCCCGCTTTACTTGTCATTGGCAGAGGATAAATACGCCATTGTCATTAAAGATAAAAAAGAGTTTTTGAAAAGATTTATATTTCCGTATTTAACGTACTTCGTTAGAGAGTTGTATGTATATTTTTATTAATCTCATTTTAAGTTAGCGAGTGGGTTTTTAGACGGTGATTTTTGTAAACGATTTTGATTTCGATTAGGCGTTAGAGTCGTATTGTGATATAATTTTTAATGTTTAGTAGGATTTTTTTTAGTAATGCAATATTTTATCCTATTAGTTGTAAATTTAACCGCTTTGCGAACATTCGCTTTGGCTACCGTAATACCGTTTACGCTGTATTTTTTAATTAGTTTTTTAGTACATTATTTCTTATTTAGATTTTGTTTGGTTTGTTTGTTTTTTTTTGTAGATTATATTTTTTTGTGTTTCCAGTCGTAATTGCTTGTCATTTGGAATTTGTAATATGCACGCTACTAACGCCATCTGTTTGTACAATAATTAACTATATACGGGCCTTTTTTGTCACTTTTCGGGGGCACGTAGTCGTCGGAAGTTGTAAGTCCATATTTTTTGGTATTTGGATAATTACGATTTATTAAAGAGAATCAATTTTTTATAAAGGTTACCGAAATTGATTTTATTTCATTTCTTTTTTAAATCCTTTATTTTTTTAGTTTATATGGTAAATTCTCGACAATTAAAAAAATCCTTTGGGGGTCTGTTGTACGTAAGATGACAAGTCTCTGGTTTATTGGTTGGGATTTAAGCCGGAGGTTGTGGGTTCGATTCCCACGCATTCAAATATTTGCGTGATGAGCACAAGTGTTTGTTCTGTCTGAGTGTGTTTATTTGAAGTATATATTTAAAAATATGTATGTACGTATGTATGTTTGGTCAACATAACATCGGATATTCCTAGTGTTGTAATAGATGGTCCTGACTTTATCATACTCACATCAGATAGTATCTTATTTTCAAGCAATCAAGTTTAACTATACAATAACTTCACTATTAAAATTATTTTTATCATAATTTAATAATAACGGCTGGATACACATTTATGTATTATGTTTATGTTTTACCATTCGATTCTAATATATCGATACCACGAACTCATCGATTTTTAACGAATTTTATTTGACAGTTAGAAAAAAAACCGATTGAAAATTATATTTTTTCTCTATAATTTTCTAACATTCCGAAAATTAATTCACGTGCCATAGATTCTAGAGCCTTCTGAATTTATTTGAAACTAAAAGAAACTAATATTAGTCGATATAAATCTTTTATTGTAACACCTTGTAATAAAATAACTAAAACTTAATACCAATGTTTACTTAGAAATACCAATGTTAAATGTAACAAATAATTTTGCTGATAAATTGGGGGATATCTAACTGTATTGAAGTACAATGGCGAAGTATATTTCGATACTTTGCCACCTATTCTAAAGCTCGTCCTTTGTTAAAAGAGGGTATTTAATTACACTTTAATCCGCTAGAGGCGCCACTATGTACTCCGGTAAATCAAACAAACATTAAAATCGCCCATTTTTCTGATATTAATATATGACAAATAATTGCTTTGTAGTAAACGTCTGGAATAATGAAGTCGTATAAAAGAAAATTTTTGAAGTTATGTATAATTTAATTGTTTTAAGACTTCCATTGTAAGATGTAAAATTGATTTTAAATTTTAATAAATTTAAAACAAATTTCAAATTAGCAACGAAAAGATAAAGATATTTAATTTAATAACTCAAATATTCCAAAATATCTTTTATATTTTAAACATTTTACTAAATAATATCTTTACTGAACAATATGACATTAAAAATCGTGAAACATTTTTGCTTTTGAAAATAAATCTAAACTACGTTAAATTAATAAAAACAAAATTTTAAATTTTAAATTTGGTTGGAATTTGAAAAATAAACGAATATTTGCAAGTATAATATTTAAATTCTAAACATGTAACTTTGTTTAGATTTATTTCATTACATTTAAGTACCCTTACTTAATTGTAAGTCAAATTTATATTAACGTTCATAATTGAAAATATTTTGGTCATGATATCCATTATTTTGTTCTTTTGAAAAAATAGTGTAGTGGCGCCATTTGCGGTTTTGTATGAATCATTTAACGGGTTTATAATATTTTATGGGAGGTGGTCGATGTTAGTCTTCCAATCTTGGTTTTATTTGTTAATTATCTCTTATGCTCTATTTATCGTTACATTAATTAATAATTAATTACGATTATAAATATATTTTCCTTAGAATCATTTTAAATGTAACTTGCAGGTCGAGTTTAACGAAAACATGCACGAATAAAAGCAAATTCAAAAATTTAATTTATGAAATAAAAATAATTATTAGTGTGTTAAAAATATTCAGGTCCTCATGGAATATTTTAAATTTGTTTTAATACGTTTATTTACATATTTTTGACAGTAACATCCAACATTCCACTCCATTATTCTTCTTAATTGAAAAATAAAAAGATATAAAATTAATATTACTAAAATTCTTTAAATATTAATGGTAAATATTAATTTGTTTATTCTTGTAAGAATGCAAGGATTTATAAGTTAATAATTATAGTAACCAAATTAATAGTCTAAAATTAAAGTGACAACTAATTAAAATCTGAAATTTTAATATCCTTACACAATATTATATAATTTTGAATATATAAATAATGACCAAATTCGGTACATTTATTTGTAAAATTTAATATGACATATAACATCCATAGGTTTTTCGAACATCTGTTGTATTTTACCGCAACGGATTATTAAACACGCATATTAACATCAAAAAATGACAAATTTCCTAAATTCAATATGTTATAAACTTTTATTACTTCTTAAAACCGTTTAGAAAGAAAATTGGGGAAGATTACTTTGAATTCATAATATAATTCGTTGATGTCATAACTATTGAAAGTATAAATTGTAATTGGTTTTCAAACGACTCCATTTTACTCGTGTAGAGACTGTAACATTTTTTCAGAAAATTTATCCTGGAATAGAATCGATTATACTTACTTTTAATATTTTTTATTTTATTTTCGGTTAAATATTGTGTGTGTACTAATAATTTTGATCGCTTAATTCAGCTTTCTAAAGTAAAATAAGTCATGCATGCGAATAATACTCATCGGTTGGTTATTTTTAATTTATAATAATAATAATATTAATGATTGATTTTTATTAAAGTTTATTTACTTGTGCGTGGTCAAACAGGGTAATACGCGATGCCCGTACGTAATCCCTACTTTTATGTATGATAGTAATACGTATTTCTTCTATTTCTATTTCTAAAAACAGGTTTTTAACACTTTGACTGTAGCGCGGATATATATGATCGGGTCAGTATTGCGGGAGGCGGCCTTAATCTGGCGCTTATTTGATTAGACTGAAGATACGCCGATTACTGAAATATTGTATTTTTAGCATCTGTGTATCATCTACGAATACACAGACGTATACATGACGTATACGTATACAGTCCGCCTGCAGTCTTGTAGCGCCGACGTTAAAACAGCACTTTTGTACGCCCGTAATCCATACAAATGTGTCCGTACAACACAGGTGTGTAGGAGCCGCAAGCGCGTCGCGCCCAGCATTACACAGAAATGTTGTAGCCGCAGGGAAAGTGTTAAAGCTGTATCTTTGCAGGAGAATTTCGACGTTTCCAATTAGATTAAGTAGCTTTGTAATGTTTATATGTCACTTGTATCTAAATCGTTAATACTATCATGTATAAGAGTGAGGGTGGTCGCACATTGGACTTATATTTGTGACGTTATGACGCCACATATTTGGCAAACGTTTCGTCAAATATACTTATTAATTAGTTATATGTAAGTATCAAATGATTTGTTTTATGATAATGGATTCTTTTGCCTTATTAGTACGAGGAACTCCACCTCCACAGCGCGTCGCATATTTTTGATTATTTGCCAATATATGTCAATGTATTGATTACACATAGACATATACTAATATATACATAATATACTAAATGCAGACAAAGTGGAGCTTCTTAGACTAAACATGTGGCAAATACTGGCGCTACAGATTATGTCCCTTGTGTGACGTCATATTTACAAGACGTATAAAACTAACAGGTATATTAAAAGTGCGCTAGAGACCAACAGAAACAATGAATTTTTTATTAGTGTCATTAGTTGATCATTAAATTGTTTTGGGACCATGGCTTAAAATTATATGTATATCTTGATGTTTATAATTTTAGCGAAACTAATCGAAACAGCAAGAATTTTCGATTCCTACTCTTGTCCCAAGCGGTCTGCTGCAGTCTTAGTTCTACTAACAAATGTTTGAAACTACAATCAGATATCCAAATAGTAATTATAACTTGAGAGATTTATGTAATTGGATTTAAGATTTGAGACAAGCGATGATTGAGTGTAGGCGTCGTCTGAACGATATCGCTGCGATGTCGTCGCGACTTTTATCGCACCGTGACCTTTTTACGGTTCAACATAATACGTTTAACATAATCGCAGTGAGTCGGTTGCTTTATTTTCTACGGTTTAAGATCGCTGGCAACACTGTCATTACCTACTAGACATTGATACCATATTACTTATGTTTTCTCCTAACATTTATAGTAATATGTCAAAACATTAGTAATCCGGGAGAACTTATTTGATATTATCTAGTCCGGGCAGAGTACCAGCGATTGACCCTGATAATCATAACCCTTACATGATTTGAGAATACTGTAGAATATGTAATGTAAGGTAATGTCTCGTACGATGTTCTCTGTGTTGACGTCGCGGCGATGTATTTGCGACTTCTCCTACACTTAAAATCACGGGACTGGTCAATAATGTAATAAGTCATCGAACAATTAACAAAATAAACTCTAAATACGTACGTTTAGGATTGTTCACTACGTCTTCATAGGAAATCATTTTTATATGTTCAAAGTGTCTGCTTGGAAGTGTATTGTCTACATTTGGAGTGTATTTGGTTGGTTGTTCTATGATTATTGAGTTTAAACTTTGTTAGTAGATCACAATTTTGCTGTAAACTATGTATGTGTTAGTAGGCTTGTCATTAGTATTATTTCATGTCGTTTTCATGTGTTACGTTGCCTGCCATAATATAAAAATTAAATATAAATGCAAAAGTAATTTAAAATAACTTAGTTTTTAAAATGTTGAATGTGATTTATAAATAAACAAGTGTCTATAGTGAGCGAGGGGATATTTTCTGTAGACTAATATGTGTATGAATTGATATGAAAATAAAATTCATGAATAAACTGTTCATTTTTTGTGTTTTATTTCTTTGACCCTATGAAGCTCTGACAATATTTTCCATAATTTTCAAAGTATGAAAGTAAGTAGAATATTAGCATGTTATCCACCTTATTCTTATGAATACTAACTAGCGCTCACATTTATATTAAGTCGGCATTATGGGCGGCGGCACTAGATTGGATTTGTTCTCTAGATTAGTAATGCGCGGACGACTGACATGCCTATTGTGATTGGTTGTATCCGTGTAGCGTCTACGAATGCACAGTCTTTGCATCCGCCCGCTGTCTTTAAGCGTCTACGTAAACAGAACACAGTGTTCGTCTGTAAATTTTTGAATGGCAAAAACCTTTATTCAGTTCGTAAAATATGTTCAGAGTAGACCAGCTCGTTTGCTCTCATTTCGGATTATAAGAGCGGCTGTAGTACCACGATCGAGTTGTCACGAAGCAAGGCACTGTATACCTTTGTAGGTAACCTTTCATAAGCAACAACTAAATTGTTGCAAACTTAATATTTTCCCTGCGGCTACACATCGCTGTGTAATTCTGGGCGTGACGCGCTTGCGGCTCCTACACTGTGTTGTAGCGACAAATTTATATGGATTACGGGCATAAAAAAGCGCTGTTTTTACGTCTGCGCTACAAGACTGGGCGAACATTACGTCTGTCTATTCGTAGATGATACACAGATGCTAGAAAATGCATTATTTCCGTTACTTGTCGGCGTATATTCAGTCTAATCTAGTAAGCTTCAACTCCGCCTCCCGCAATACTGGCCCGATCACATATGTTTATCCGCGCCGTAGGGAAAGTGTGGAATTTGACTCATTTTTTAAATAATTACAGTCAAACATTACAATGTCTATGTGCAGCATTGACCACTTACGATACCACGCATGTGTCTGCAAAAAAACGTAAAATAAGAACGTTTTTATTTGGACCAAGGTTTAACCCTCGCATCTACACGATTAAAGGTCAAGACGCCTGAAAAAAACTATATAGCAATACGTAATTTGTAAAATATTTAAAAAGGCGGCTATCTGAACTTATAACTATATTTGATCAGGCAATTTGAGAAATCTCTAAATATTATGAAATAAAGTCCCCCGTCAAGTCTGTCTGTCAGTTCGTGATAAACTCAAAAAGTACTGGACGGATTTTCTCACAGTTTTCAACAACAGGTAAGAGTGATTCCTGAGGAAGGTGTTGGTGCAAATAAGTTTTTTTTTGTAAACTGGACGAGAAATTAAATGGTTAAATTCAATATAGTAATTCAGTCGTCCGAAATAGATGTTTATAATTGTGTGAAAGAAAAAAAATGTAAGTAAATATTAAGTCTATTACCTGAACGAAAATGGGCGGGGTCGCTATTATTTAATAAGGTAATTTATCTGAACTATAATAAAATTACTTTTAATCATTCTTCATTTTAAAGATAATAGTGTTTTAATATACATAGCGAACAACCGGTACAACCAGAGGTAATGTGCACTCTTTGTAGAACTAAAAAATAGTTTTCGCGTGAAAGAAACACAGATAAGCAAGCTGATAATGTTTTGCATTTATATAACGATAAGGACAATTGTATGATTGTATTGAAACAATAAAAATACAGTATTAGATTTTTAAATTTTATTTTATTGAGGTGTCCATTTTGATGTAACGACTGAAAACCAAAAACGCTAGTACAAACCCGTAGCAAAGCTAAACGTCTCATTATTACCGGCTATGATCATACGACTTTCATCCGGGTCGGTTTACAAATAAATATTATATGTGGTTTTGTGCGCGGAAAAATAATGGCGACGTCGATAGGAACTTAAACTGTTGTGGTTTACAGTGATCAACTTAATGGGCTCCTGGGGTCTTTGGTGACGGCCCAGAGACGAAGTAACTATGCTGACTCCTAATATAACTCGAAACTCGAATACAGATATTAAATGAATAGATTATTGTGAATAATAATTTAGTTTTTGTGACTAAGTTTGTTATTTTTAGATATAACATTAATTAAACATTGTTTTAAAATTTAAATAAATCATGTTTGCCTGAAAAAGATGCGCCACCTGTTGGAAAGCAGTCACTTATGGACATGCAATACTAGCGGAGTTGTTGATGTGTCGCTGGCTTTGAGAGAGCTTTCTCTGCTTTTTTTGGAAAGCCTTTAATTATTTCCATATAGCTCATTGCATTATGGTATGTATTGGTTTGAAAAATAAGAAAATAATTACATATTTCATTGTTAATATTTTTTTTATCATTTTTTTATTTATGAAAAATCCGTTTATGAGTTGATAGTTTATTAGGAGTTAATTCCGTTACTTCGTCTATATAACACCTTCTATAGTCCAATCATTTAACAAATCAGGCACAGGCCCCAGTACAAGTAACAATGAAATTTCAGTACATCAATTAACACTTCCATACAATAAATATTACATATGATTTTAAACAAATATCGCAGAATTTATACATTTTGCATGGACCAGGCACTCAATATTAACGATTTTTGACGATATTCCGAACCAGTTGTATGGATAGTGGTAACGGTACATTTAGCCGTGACCACGACCCATGAAATTGGTTCGAAAATCTACAACATAAATCGTTAACCGTAAGTACCAGATACACAGTAAAATGTATAAATATTACATTTAATAAATAACGTTTTTAAGCATTTCACATACCACACTGAGTCGAGGGATTTACGCTACATACAATATTAAATTATATAAATAGATATTTAGTTTACAAAAGAGTTCTAGTGACACTTGGTCATAACAAATATCATTCAGATTTCTAAATGATATCCATATGATCGACAGTAGGTTCTTACCAACCACACATTATGAGTTCATACGTATTTAAAGGAACCAGACAGGCTTCTACATATTACAATTCTAGTCCAAACTTACAAATCATTATATTACCCTGTTCTACGCAAAAGGTGTGAAAAAAAAT
Source organism: Phocides pigmalion okeechobee (assembly GCA_018251015.1). Classification (NCBI taxonomy): domain Eukaryota; kingdom Metazoa; phylum Arthropoda; class Insecta; order Lepidoptera; family Hesperiidae; genus Phocides; species Phocides pigmalion. The sequence continues at coordinate 24,928 of DWON01000449.1, read as the reverse complement.
AGCAAAGATAACATGTCTAGATTAACCCTAATATTGATTTAACAAATATTAAACTGCGAGCCAGTGAAAGATTTCAACACTCACTGCGGCGTACACTGTTGTACTGCGCGACGCAACGCTTGCGGCTTGTACACACCTGTGTTGTACGTACAAATCTGTATGGATTACGGGCGAACAAAAGAGTTTGGTTTACGGCGGCGCTACAAGAATAGGGGCAGACATTGCGTCTGTTTATTCGTAGATGATACACAGGTGTTAAAATACAAAATTTTAGTGAATTGTCGGCACATCTTCAGTTTAGAAAATATGCTCCAGTTTAGTACCGTCCCCCGCAACGCTGACCCGATCTAATATATGAGGCTCTCAGGCTATACTTTTCAAAATGCTTCCGAGAAGTGTAAAATGAAGCCTTGTATGTCAGCTTCGGTTCTGTGTGACGAACAACAGTGACCATCCACAGACGCAGAAAACTATTTCTTACAAGAACTAGTCTATGAAAAAAATCGACGAAATTTCCATTCGATCCGTGCTAAGTGATAATCTGACAGATTATAAGAAAAGTTCAAAAAGTTTTAATTATGTGTGGTCTCGTACATTTAACTATTCTAGCTTTTTCGCACTAGGATACAAATATCCGCACAATGTTACAGATACAAGAAAGGAGACGGGGTTGAACACATTTCAACAGATAATACAATGATCGAATTGTCAGAGCACTTGAATTCGTAACTTGTGAGAATAAATAGTGAACTTTAGTTGAATTTAGGTTTAGGTATTTTCTTAAGACTCCAAAATTGTATGCAGGTACCTTAAGTAGACTAAAACTTTATTACGTGACATGTTTAGACGAGTTTACGCAGCCGACAACAGGTTCTGATAAAATGTGCCCTAGTGTGTACGAGCCCTTACACTCTCTTAATCATGCTGCAAGCTGCATGTTTGCTCTTAATCAAGCTGCTTACATAGTTATAAATTAATAAATTTATGACTTGTCTGTTCTACGTTATCTAGAAATCTATGTATCTAAACAGGTAATCTAGACTTGTAATATCTTTGAGGTATGACGAAAAAATACAAAATCTAGTTGAAACTAGAAATCGGAGGGTCCGAAGCACCTCTCTCGGACCCGCCTCATTATATTCGCGTCCGGGGTTAATTTCCAATTTAGACACCTCGTTTCTGCCTCTTCAGCGTCCTGAGACTGAGATTCGAATAAATCTCTGGAGTGCTGGCGAGGTCTTTCTATTTTTTTATTCAAATCAATATTTTTCCGCCCCGACATCTGAATGTCGTTTTTACGTTGACCGGGTGTTTTCCACATGCGGGGTTTGTTCGAATTTAACACGACATTCGGCGGGGAGAAATAGGAGAACGGACTAGATGTCTTTGTTTCCTTTTTCTCGACATTAAAGGACGTTTCGAGAAATGAAAACGTGCAATCTGCGTCAAATACCTGCTCTCTCACGTACGAAGTGACATGGCGTCGGTTCACGCTCATCGGCTCGTTCAAACATTTCTCATATATTCCATTCTCACAAAGCTTCGTCTGCGTTTTCTTCACGAATACGATAAAATCGTAGAATCTCTCGATACTTTCAGCGCATTTGTAACAAATCGTATGCAATTTATCTGTTTCCTCGATTACTAGTTTTAAACACACGAGAATTTTGTCTAACATGTTCGTTTTGCGACAATAATTACCGAATAGGGATACGTTAAAATCGGTCACAGATAGACACAAGCGGCAAGTTAGGTGAGATACTTCCATTTTTGCGTTTTTTCTTTTTCAATATTTTTATACAAATAAGTAAGTACATAGCATTAGCAAAACCTAAGTTTCCCGCTAAAAATCTGCTACTCTGTGATTGGTTGCTTTCACAGATAAAAATATTATTCGGCTGCAGATAAAAAAATATTTTTTTGCATTTAGTTCTAAGAATAAAAGCCACGTAAATAGGCATTAATATTTTTGCAAAAAATACTACCTTGGACGGCTTGATGGATAGTATTATGTAGGTAAATTGCATTTTTTGAATATTGAAACTTAATTACTGGATTTTGCATCTTATAAACCGTCAACTACTTGCGCATAGAACGTAAACAAGTGATCATATTCCTTTAATTTTTTTTATATTTTGAATATATTGATTCTTATCGAGTTCAAATTTTAGTTAGCGTAGTACTTAATACTACATTAAATTAGTACGTATTAAATGTAGATTTCCATATTTTGTTACACATATTAAGATATAACTAAGTACCTAAATTGCAAATAATTTAGACACTGTTGAAAGAAATTCTCATAAATGCGAGGTTTCCCTTACCATACACCACATTCCATTGATTTTGAATAATAGGAAAATGTTAAGAGATTGAGATATTCAAGAATATGATCGATAGCAGTCGAATAGGGCAAATGTGACAAGTGAATACTGATTATTAAAATTAGATAGACCTTTATAACAATTCCATAACATTACAAGATCATTGGATTCAGAAATATTATTAAAGATAATTGGAATAATTTAATATTTAAACCATAAACGGCCATCCATAACCTTAGATTATAAGAAGCAACAAATATTTTTGACAGATTAACATTAAAATTTCTAAACATCCTGTCCTTTTCGTAATACTATATTCGAGATTGAAGTATTTTTTACATTGTTTATAATAATATTAATATAATAACCAATAAATCACAAAATCCATTACTACTCCAACCGTCACTACAATCACAAGCCACCACACTCCTATTTCATACATAGTGATCTTTTGTATATTGAACAAATACATATTACAATCGTCGTTTTGAAGCGAAGCTAGTTCATTTTAAATACTGCGTTATATTCCCCTACTCATTGAATTATTCGACGAATTGTGACATTTTGAGGTTAAATAATCTTTAGATGTCATTGTTTTGATCATCGATATAATCAACAACGGGAATTAATTCGGATGTTTAATCAAAGATGCGCCATGCCTTTGTATGATTACTTTAAGATTTTGACATTATGATTCAGAAAGCACCGAATGAACACACGAACGAGATGATTGTTATCTGAATCGTTAAAGTATGTCACGAAGTCTTGCCGTGATATGGGCGTAAAAGACAGCGCTACCATTAAATATTTTGTCATACAAAAAAATTCAGCTCCGAGACGCATCCTGAGACTTAACTAAGCTCAAAAGTCACAATTCGTGGAGTAATGTCTAATTTCATGGACTAAACGTCATCCTCCTTTTTGCCCCAGAATTTATCGAACCTCGTACGAGCCCTGTCAAGGACTTCCGCGGCCGTCAATCCGCCCGTTGTAGGCTCGTTCACCACAGTCGTGTCCACAACACCTGGCGCTACTTGCGTAGCTTCAGTCGATTTCTTGACCACCTCCTTCTCTTTGATAGATTCCTGGATAGGTGTCTCTGGGGTCAGTTGGTTGCTATTGATGCCGTTAATCCCGTTAATCTTGTTCATGTCTAAAGCCCTAGTCTCATCGATGGGCGTGAGGCTGGTCGGTGTGGTCGGCGTCTTGTCAGTGCGTTTGCTCAGGCTTGTGGGCGATTCGCTCTTTTTCAGCGAACGAATCGGCGACATTTGTTGATGGTGAATCGGAGCGATTTCTGCAACATCATTGGAATAGCTTATTGTCCACCTTTGAAGCACAGTTTGCCTTTGGGAGTTTCAAACATTTTCTGCACACGATAACTTTGAAGCCTGATTAACATTGAAATTGCACTACGCGTTAAACAAATCAAATTTGAAACTTCCAACTGTACACCAATAAGCACATTTAATAACCATTTATTGCTTTTACAAAAATCATAGAATACTCTTTTACCTACATAAATATAAATGCTTACAGTTCTATACCAAATTTCTCGCCAATTAAGTTTTGGTACAAATTCTAATATTATTTTCAGTACTTACTTTTGGCATATTGTAAATAATTATGTAGAATACAATTGAATTCCAATTTTTCTGAAATTATCCAATTATTTTCTTTTTATTTGGATTTCGTTTTAAATTTTCATGCTTTCTGCTAACCGAAGATATTGGCACCAACACTCAACTATCTGTCTACATGCTAGAAGAGAGAAAACTAGAAGAATAAGATATATTCAGGCATGATTACATATAGTAAAATTATTATTGTGGGAAAAATATTGAATGGGTAAATCTATAATGAGAAGATCTTAAAAACAGTGAGGTATCTAAAGGTGAATCCTCTTTAGATCTCATAAAACTATGTGCGGAAGAAACACAATTCTGGAACTGCTATTAAATGTCTATGACAAAATATGTTGGTGTCAATATCTCTTGAACTCATGCCATCTATATTTATTTCTATAGTAGATACATACATTATTATAACCCGAGTACATGTTATAAAGCTAAGTAATCACATTTTTCTTTTTCCAGAACAACATGCAATATTTATTAAATTCATAAAAATATTTTGACAGCTGGTAATACATTCGTTAATATATCTATTACTAGGTAATTAGGGAATTTAGCTTATAAGCTTCTCGGTTTATGATAGCTAGGAGATAGAAAGATGCCAATCCTGTATCAACATATAAATAACCTCTGTTTATCTAAGTGTCGCCACACCCAATTTAACATATAGAGGCATCTTCCCAAAGGGGGACAGGCAGCATGCAAGAGTGAACGATAAATGATATGAATAAATAATAGGAAGGTTGAAGTGCCATACAGTGACAGTGTACGCAAACATCGAAACAGACACACACACAGACGAGTGAATACATACGTGGTCGACGTCTCAGCGGAGTACGGTCAAAATAAATAAAAGCATCTCAGTTATTGGATTAACACAATTTAATCATGAACTATTCAATAGATATAATTATAAAAAACAGGTTATATATTTTCTGGTGTCGATTGTGTGTCGTGCTTATGTGGCAGTGACCTCTAGGTTCAGTGGTCTCGTAGAGTTCACTGTCGCATGGCTGTCTGTCACACTCATTATCGTGTGTATGGCCGATGGTCTAGGCGGTGGCGGTGTTCGTCGTACCTGCCGGCTTCACTGCGACACCGTCTTCGGCCACGGAGCTACTCTTAAACTCAGAGCTAGGGCGCTTAATGCTCTCATCTGAAATATGGTGAGTCGTATGGTCGGATGACGTGATACAACAAACGCTATTCTACGTCCACAGATAAAGCTTTGACACTTAACCGGAAACAACGATCTAATTTTAAAAATAACCGTTACATTACGTTATATTAAAGTGAAAACATTTAATGATTGTGTCGTAGCTAACAATTAGTTATTAAGTATAAGTTAGTTAGAAAAATGTTGATAAAACCAATATCTGTGGACAATGAACAATGTACAAAGAAAATTAATCACTGAAATGACAAATAAATCGTGGTATGAGAAATCGAATGGGTGTATTTATGCGTTCATTTCTCAGAAAACATTTTGTAGTGTTGCTTGTATCATTGATAGTAATGTACATGATTCCATTGTGTTTGAATTCGGTGTCAGTGTTGCAAGCTCTACGATGTTACTAGTGTGGGGTTGCTAATCACACCTTCAGTACATAATAGATGACATAATGAGTATTATGCAGTCACATGTATGCCTAGCGTACTGTCGCGTGGCATGACAGTGTGATGGCTTGAATCGAGAATTAAATCACCCATACCGCATTCCAATTTACACAATAGTACGTTGATAGTTATAGAAACCCTAACACTTATAAGTCATGTCTAAACAATAGTTTTATTTATAAATCAGATTTTTAAACGTTGTTTTTTTCTTTGAATGTGTTCTAGTGATTACAATATCTTTCGTGAGAGAGTTTTAGACATAAACAAAGTATATAATCTCAAGAGATATATTAATTTACTAGCTATTACTCGCGTTGAAATTAACATAATATATTGATGGAAATTATTGTGACTACTGCATGATGATACCAAAATTGTGAGGATTATCAAAAATGTATCAACTTCGCTACTCTATAAATTGTTCTTTGTGTTTCTTGTGTTCTTAATTCAATAATTTATTTATTCCATCCTTTAACCTTTACGCGTCCACTGTTAGGCATAGGCATCCCCTAGATGGCGCCTGTCAGACTGGTTCTGTGCCCTCTGCATCCAGCAGAGGATTTATTTATTAAATAATGTGCTATATGCGCGTCGATTTTTGCAGAGTGACAGACGTCAGTCACCTTACTTTTTAAAGATATATCTATAGCTTACTTGGGTGTTTGTCCGGCAGCAAACCGAACAAAACACCCAGATAACATAACTATTATTAACTACGTCAAACAGGTGAATTTGTTGAGAAAATTATTTTCTTTAATCTGTGTAGTTTCATGTCACAACGGAATGTGTTTTTATCTATTATTGAAACATAGACAACGTTTTCTGTAGTTTCCTTAAGTATCACTACTGTTTAGATATGACTAAGACTTAGATATAATTATGTCTAAAATATTAAATATAGAAACGGCTCCTTAATAATTTCGCTTTAAATATTATTATTAAATGTTCTAAGTAGATACATATAGAAAGGTAAAAGATTTCTGTTATGGGTAATCAAATTCGTATATTTCTACATATCGCTTACCTACGTAATATTGTTTCAACAAGATCTTAATGTCATGAGTATAAAGAGTATCTCATTCGTAAAAAAAATGCGATTTTAAAAATGCATCCAATTACACTGACAGAAATATAAATCGAGCGTTACAAGTTACCTTCTTGTCTATGGTTAATTACACAATGTTGCCATATACATACGTGAAATTTCTTACATATAAATTTTTCTACCATTTTTAAACAATTTTAGTAATTTATAAATAGTTTGGCTTGTGTTTCAAATACAATTTAGATTAGCCTAACTAATGCCGTGCCCAACCAGTGATACCATTGCGCTACCAACACCAATTCCTTACGGGAAGAAGATACTCTTTAATTAAACAATCAGTTACACAATCGAACATCGGGGCTTAGTCAGAGTCTTGCTACCAAATTAACCAATTTAACTTAATTTTATAATGTTGGCCGCCAATCTGCTTATAAGACTGCACTCACCGTTTTTCACATTTTGGGTGACTGTGAAGGTCTTGCCGGTGTCGAGAGGCACCGTCCAGTTCACCGGGTCCGGGGACCGCATGTTCATTTGCTCGGGCGACTTCACCCGGGTGGGCTCCGGCGGAGACTTCACGATGGGGGAGTCGTCGAAGAAGTGGTCTTTAGCGACAGACGCACTGCGGTGCGACGGGATCTCGTCGTCTGTAACGTTCGTAATTTAAATTCGCGTGTTAATTTTGTACGGCGATAAGCGGTCAGTGATGTAACGGTTAGCGTTATCCTGGGGGCCTTATAAAACATCGGAGTATCCAATCACAAGACTGAATAAATAAGGAAATATTCATATTTTGTAACCGGCAATCAATGTTTTTTAAAGGCCATTATCGAAAAATTTAAAGGCACTTTTGTTACGTCACTGTCCATCTAGAACTTTCGTCACATGTGTTAAGAAGAGGAAGGGGTTACAAAGTATAACATAAATTTACAAAGATTTGGTATGGTAAATGTTGAAACTCCACTTGGCCTGTTAGCCGTATTTGTTACCGTAGTGTGTATATTATATGTAGGTAATATATTATTATAATAGACTGTCATGTGAATCAATACCTAAGGCCAAGTGGAGTGCCAGCATTATAGATGCAATATTCAATATCACAATAGAGAAACACAGATATAACAAGAACTGAAACATCCATAGAGTATTTCCATAGAGGTTTGATGCAATTTATGTTCCAACTGAAAAAGTAATTTACAATATCGCATTTTCAACCGACTTCAAAAACAGGAGTTTCTAAATTCTGTTACTTCTACCATGTTTATTATCTACTATCATTTAATAATTGTTACTTCCTGTTTGGTCCCTTAAGGGCGGAAGAACAAAAATGAATTTTTGTATCGGAGTTCAGTTTGAATAGGAATAGAATAAAATAATTTATTGTATATATACAAATAAAAATATATTTAAAAGGATATTAGCATCCTTAAGCCTAAAATGCAATTTCTTGAAGTCGGCTTTTCAGTTAAATTGTGAATCTCAATCTATATAATTAATATCTTAAGAGGTAACTGCAAGTCCACACATTTTTATTTCACAATTAATTCATTCACTTCAGTAATAAACCCAAAAAATAATTCAAAATATGTGTGATGGCCTATAAAGTATTGTAATTTTGAACATTAACTGACAATATACAAAACAATAAGATAATGCGATATGCGAAAGTTGAAGACAAGCTATTACGAGTAAGTGCAAAACAGAATAGAATTTTAAGGACGATCATTCACGACCATGCGAAACGATGTAGTCACAATAATTAGCCTGACGTGATTTACCGTTGGGAATTGTCTGGGTAAAGAGCTTACTATCTCTCTTACTACCAATCCCTCTTATATTATATTGGCGAATCGGGACCATGGCATAACAAGTTTCTTATCATCCGACATGCAGTTTCAAGCATTTTCGATAATATCCGACTGATCACATCTGTTTAGAAATGGTTATAGCAGACAATGCGGACCTCTTAATGAAAAGATGATAACACCAGTATCATTTCATCTATTGGATTCTATATATAACAGGAGCGTTACCTCTACTCGAAGTCTTGAGATGAAGCTACTCCTAGGGCCTCGCCTTATAAATGAGCTGGCAATAGTGCCTTTTCTGTCAAACACACCAGTTGCTAGAAATTGTAGCTTAACTTTTAGTTTCTATTAGATGAGGTTTCGTTCGAACCGTAGAGGTTCTACTGATTTTAGGTTCTACCATAATCTAATGATACAATGGTGTTCGTGTCAGCCGGCTATATCTTTATATGGTATCCTTTGTAAGGATTCATCTCTAATATATGATTAATGTTTGCTTAAAAGATACCAGAGATGAATAATGTTTAATCAAACATTAAACATATATCTTAAGCATAAGTTTGTAATATTTTTACTAGGTCTAATTTCTTGTAGAATCTATGATACCTACAGTTGGAAAAACACCTTTTCATCCATCAAAACCTAGAAATGTTCTGATATTTACAATTTGTGAATTTCTAACCATATTGTACTCAACATTTGCACAAATGGCAGATATTTGTGACATGTACCAATGTATCGTGTTTCTTTGGCTCTCGCTCACTGCATGTCGTGTACAAAAGCCTTAAGGGGAAAATGTTGACATAATTCTATTAAGTACTTTGTATTGATCTAAGTCTACGAACATCGAACATATCAATACACATTGCGGAAAAACAGTCTAGAATCTATATTTAACGGAAATTAATATTTTCACCTAATTTCTTTTGGATTCCACTTTCACGTCAAATAATATTTACAGGTGATATGAAATTTCAGATAATCTTTGAGATAACTAAATAGTACTTTAAGTAACGAACAGAGATATTGTCACTTGCTGTAATTACAATTAATCATTACAAAGTAAAAAAAATGAAAAGGTATGAACAGTCATTTACAATATTAACGATCAGTTTTCGACGCAACGTGAGTTGCGTGCGCCGATTTACACGATAAAGTTTTATGATAAAATGCTAACAGTCAACTGTCAAAAATTGTCATTTTTATATTATTTATATGCCATGTTTATATTCAGTTCACGTATCTTTTGATTACGAGCTATAGTTTGGATTATGCAAGTGAGATGGCGTTGTATGTTATTAAACTGCTAGCAGTGACATTAACAATGGAATATTTCAATTAAACTATAACTTCTAACATGTCTACAGTACACGCAATAATAGTTACGAAATTAATTTTAATTTATACACAAACGGGACAAGAGAATAAACCTGTATGTGGATTTTAAAAAGTTTAAAGTAAATCCAAAAGAAATTGCATGCACGAACATTTAGTTGCTAGGATATAAAATGGCTACCACATTGAATACAACACACATTTGCTAGTTACATTCACACTAATAATTTCTTGACAAGACTATTGAACTATTTCTACACATGTAAACCTTGTTTCAATCCTTTACTGTAAGGTCAATAAGATACTTTATCTAAAGACAAAATAAAAAAAGTAAAAATTGGGTAGTTGAGGGAGTTATGACTTTGGAAAAATCCGCGATTGACACCTGTCCACTGTCAGTCACCTGTTAGTTACCTGTCAGTTCTACCTAGAACTGTAGTTTTAGCGGGAAGGTCTGCTGCCCTCATAATCCGTCGTGAGGGAATTCTATTGTTTCAATTGGAGAGGTGCGGATGTACTTAGAAGCGAGGCGACCATTTTTATCCTAAAAACTAGTAACGCCACACAACCTCCGGTAAGATTTGAATTCTGTTTGAGTTTGGATATGAAATGACCCTGGGTTTCGGCGACTTATTAACATGGAACGGAAACCCTGGAACTGTGACTGCAACGATTACATTAAAAAATCTGATGATAAAGTATCTACTGTTCATAATGCATTTGTAATCAACTGTTAGGACGGCAGCATGAGTCTACAACAAGAGTCTCACTTGCAGTTTTTCTTTACGTTGCTACTCTTGGGGATTAAGATGGTCGCTTTTTATTGAAACGCAATAATTATTTCAACTAAAAACGGTAGCGGCGGTTGCATTTTCCCGGTCGATTCAGTCCTGGTTGTACCCTCGCTTATATTTGTATATAAAATTATGTATATACTTTTTGTATATATTTCAAGTAAGATAAATGTGGTTTACATCATGTACTCAGGTCGCGGATTTTTACAAAGAAGTCTTATCCTATTTGGTTTTTCTTAAAATCTGACATATAAAGTACTAGGAGATAATGTATCATAAAAGTCAATTTTCAACCGATTTTCAAAAGGTTTTAATTACAAGAGGCTAAAATAACATATCTCCAGTGTTTGGGTACCCTGGTCCGTCTTGGTGCTGGGGTGTTCACACGGACAAGAACAACACTCCAAGTGCCGTGTCGAAGCCATCTTCTTGCCAATGCGCAAACGTGACGTTGCGTAGACGCACTGACGTCCAAACGAAAAACTTCCATTCGGAAACTGCGTGTGCTTACAATGAAGTGGTAACTTTTATAGTGAGAACATATTACGCTGTACTTAAAATTGTTATATGTTTTCAATATGACAAAGTTAGATGTAATTAAGCGTCGTAGCTAGAGACTTAACCGCTTTTGACAAGATTTGAATTTTACGCTTTGTTAATAATTTCCAGGAAGTGTAATTTTGTGATCAAATTTAAGTTTTCTTTTCTTTGCACGATGTTTTCACCTTTTGTATACCTGTGTTCCAGCATCCCACAGGATGTGACCCTCTGTGCCAGAGGCGGATTACTATACTATACTGTTGAACTTAGGAGTGAAACACTGTTTCATAAACTTTCTTCCTCGAGTTTATCCAAGCGTTTCCCTTCATAGGGAAACGCTGTGTAGTAAATCAAACTAAGTCATTGTCCCGAAAAGTATATGTATATAATAGTTAACATTAACGCCCATAAAAGTTAACACTTCAAAAATGTAAGGTAAGCTTACAACACAGAAGCAATCTCAAACTTCATTTTTGAGCTACAGTAAGCTGAATGAAAATTTTCCATTGTAATTTGCGGGTTGCCAATCAATCACATCCACATAAAGCGCCACATGCTTAAGAAGCTTGGCGTGTTGGTGTTGCCAAATGAAAAAACAGAGCGTCGACGCAACTGCCACCTGGCGGTAGTACGCACCCAGTTTAATGCCAACTTTAGTGACGCTGCGGCTGCGTCGGCCCTGCTCCGAGGCCTCGGTGGGCTCGCAGGTCCCGGCCCCGGTTTTGCTCGGCGCGGATGGGGACCGACCGCCCCGCGATGTCGACCTAACCCTATTACTACTTCCTCTATTCAACGGCAAACCTACAGAACAAATGTTGCCACACTAAAAAATTTGGCAGAGAATTGGCTCGGGATGTTTGTAAAGATAACAAATCGAAAATCTGTTTACCTATATTTTAAAATAAGTGCAATTTTTATATAATATCAAAGAAATTACAGATATTTAAGAATGTTTTGTTAAAAATTTGAAAAACAGAGCCAAATTCTCAATTAACAGCCAATGGACGGGGTACAGGCATCAGGCAGGATAACAACAATTATAAATATAATAATTATTATGTAAATCTATTAATCTTCACTAATAATATTACACAGATTAAATAAACCAATCAGAACTATCTAAATTCTACACATGTATATGTAATAATGATAGAAGAAATTTTGAAAAGATTATAATAAAGAAAATGAGAAAATGTCCAATCATAACCATGTCTATAATTTGGTGAACATTTGAGATTAGTAATGACTTAAACTTTTATTTTCTATTTGAGTATATAATAGGGAATAAGCTAAAGTATAAAAAAAAAACAAATTTGGCAGTAATTTGTAAGTCCTTAGGTTGATCCCACGGATGGTGTAACCTTTAGAGTTAGTACCGACTCAAATTTTAATACGTCATAGTAAAATCGTATCAAAAATTTTGCCTTATAATGTAGGTCACGAAGCCTTCATTGCTGCCATAGTCATCTAAATGTCTATTGTTGTACATGTGTTAAAATGTAATTAGTCATATTTCATAAAGAAATATTTTGTGAATACATGAAAGAAATGTATCAAATATGTACATTTGATTGTATTGTAAAGGAATCTCTTAAGAGTGAACTAGGTATGACTTAAGGGCAAGTAACTAGGGACGATTGGTTAAGGAATGCGAGTAATTAGAGATAAATAGATTAAGGGAACAACAAATGATTGCTCTAAAGGACCAAGTGACACGTGACGGACTTAAGGGAGCAAGTTATTCAATATGAATGGTCTAAGGGACTGAGTAATTAATATGACTAATTATATGGCAGTAATTAAGTACCAAAGAGAACGAGTAATTAAATTTGTGTGGCTTAATATAATGAGTAATTAGATACGTTTGACCTAAGGAAGCGAGTAATTTAATATGATTGGTCATACGAAGCCTCTTACTTTATGTCACTAGCGTAAGGGACCGAATAGAAATGACTAGTTAAAAAGGTGAGTGAATAAATATGTGTTTTAAGATTGCGAGTAATTAATATGACTGACATAAGAGAGCGAGTAATTAGGGATGATTACCTCAAAAGGAGCGACTAAGAAAGCGTAGTGGATAACTAGACAAAAGGTTACCTTGCGGCTTGGCGGGGCGCGGGTGTAAGTCCCCGTTGGGCAGATGGCGGGCGGGCGCAGGCGCCGGGTCGGCGGAGCGAGGGCGCCGCCGCGGCGACCGGAACGCGCCCTCGGACTTCGCCCCTGGAGAATACCGTACGTTTATTAAATCGCCTGGTTTGAAGTGACGTAACGTTATGTGACGTAGCGGTTACTGTAGCCACAGATTTTGAATTATTTAATTTTAAATCCAATGAAATGAAATGAAAATCTAAGACGGACATACTATTAAAATCAACAATAAACTTATGGTTATCGTCGTTCTTCCAGGCTGTAGCGAGTACTTAAAATTAGGTAGCCTACATGTGAGACTATTAATTTCTTTATATATATAAAAAATGACGTCGGAAAAAAGTTAATACTTAAAAAGCAAACTTACGAGGCAACACAACCTGTGGGTTCGACAGTTCTGCGGCTACTGATTAGCAACTCAATACGAGCGATGGTAACAGATCATTCGAAGGTTAGTGGCTACAAAACTCATACACCGGAACCATTCCGGCCTCCATGAGGTTTCACGTTTCACACGATCGGATTTCATGAACAATAACTTGGCTAATTATTTTGGATAAACAAAGAAATGTTAATCATTTTCAATACGCTTTGTTTAGTTATGAGTCATCAATAAATATAATTAAACTAATTGAAAAAGTACGAAGGAAACATCTTGATGTACCTACCTAATTTTGTGTGAAAAAGTCTCAAATACATTTAATTATAAAAAGTTATATATAGTAGATAAAGATAATTGTAATGTAAATGAAGAAAAGGTAAAAATATCTTTTAAAATATCAAGATTAAAAATGTAATTAAAACAAAATAAAATAACTGTAACAAGTTATATTAAACATTGCATATTTTATAAATTGTGGCAAGTCGGCAGGTTATCATAACTTTAATAAAAAGATGTCTGTTTGACAAATATAATAAAAAATAATAACTGATATTATTGTTCAGAATTGTTGCAAAATTACTATTAATTCTTAAAGCTACTTAGTGCGATTATGCTTCGGAATAATTCCGATCCACCTTAAGACGGTATTTCAAAAATTAATAAAGGACGTAAATCATCTCTTAGAAAATCGTCACTATAATTAATATCTTTACAATCATCATATTTCTAATCATCGTTTATACTGATATAAAACTGAATGGATTGTCTTTAGTGACTTTGAATAATTCGCTTGAACTCGCAAATGTCTGGATCAGTCAGTATCACTCAGCAATACTATTCTAATCGGACAGGAGAATGGTTCTGGTTTGATCCTTAATTCAGAATTTATCCAATAGATGAACTTAAATTTCTGTTCCTGGTTCAAGCTCCGAAAAATATTCAGGTTCTTGTTGTTTATGTTTTATGGCTGTTTCTATTTGTCTATAATTATAATAATGTTATTACCGTCCTGGGTGGCGCCTTCATCAAAGCTATGGCCTTGAATCTTCTTGCGCTGCTTCTGTGGCGAGGTCTTATGAGGAGACCGTTCCAAGGCCTTGGTCTCCTGGAGTTTGGCATGGATGGACTGGTGCGGCGCCGAGCGGAACGACCTGAATTTCTTGGGGGAATGATTTCTAGATTCCTTCCCATCCTTCTCATCACGTGGCAGAGCCCTGGAAACCGTCACTTTACATTTAGAGTCTAGAAACTTTTTGGGCTCATAAAATATCAGTCTAGTATAAGTATTAGGTTAAATAGTTTATTCTTCAGCATTTTAATCTAAACCTGTCTTTTATAGCTACGCTACATTTGCATTAAATGGCTTCACAATCGCAAACCAAGCCATTCTTTGCTTGCATCAGCCACTTTGCCAACTAACTTATAATGATAGTGTTGAAGCCGGTGAAATCCGTTTCAAAGGACAACAAATAAAATTAAAATATGTAATCTGTAACCTGCATCAAATCTTAGTAACATTGTGATGTTAATGTGAGAGTCAAAGAAAATGACGTCTTGGATTTGAACCTACATTTCATATTGAGAATAATGGTGTAAATTGTTCGTTATTGGTCCTTTGAGCCGGATAGATCGCCCGCTATCAAAATATCTAGTGCATCACTTACTTGTGACTGGTGGAAGCGAGTGATAGAGCTGACAGCGAGGACCGTCGGGAGACTTGGTACCAGAGCTCGATTTGCTTATTGTAAAGCTGAGTGATGTGTTCTGGAGCTAGTTCTGTTCCCCAGCCGCGGTACTGTCGAATTAATGGCAATTTTGAATATGACTTAAGCATGATCGCGTCACACCATCCATCAAATGGTTTATTCCGATTATGCATTTGACAGATAGTCGAGCAGCTCAGTTGCTAATTTATGCGTGAAACATACTATTGGAAGATATAAAGGGTTCTGTTGCAGTGATAGTAATATCAGTGGAGGACGTCTAAATTTAATATGTTTTCTGAATAAGTTTAATAGGTTTAATTGTTATTTCACAGCATGAAGGACCAAAACCTAACTTAATTAACGACATTGAATAAATAAATTATGATTAAAATATTTACGTTCTTTCCTTGAGTTACTAGTAGCCCGTCTAGGGTCTAAGTACAAACCACATCCGTGCACCTGTCGATTGTGGTCGGTCGGTATTGGATGCTATGTCGGGTCGGTGTTGAGGGCTAGGTGTAGGGGCAGTGATGTAGGGTAGAATAGTGGTGGTGGGGCGCACACCTTGTACTCGCCGGCGCGCTTGCGCAGGTCCAGCACTTCCCGGTACCAGGAGTCGCCCTGCGCGAGCCCCAGCGGCTGCAGGCCGGCCGCGCGCAGCGTGCTGGCCGTGTCCTCCCCCGCGTTCGCCCCCGAGCCCGCACCCGCACCCACCCCAGCCCCCGCGCCCGCCCCCGCTCCCGCGCCCGCTTCCGCCTCCCCCACCAACCTCTCGCTCGCCTCCTCATTCGACTTTCCTTTCCCCCTGCATTTCGTAAATGTCCCTTTAGACGCCTCGTACACGTATTGAGAGAACGGTCTAAATTTCTTTTTGTACTCGCTTTTGTAACGTTTCCTATTATCTTTGGAACGATCCTCCCCGTTGTATATGAGGGCCGATAGCGCGCTACGGAACGTCGATTTTCTGGAAAATTCCATTTTTAATCTTAGACGGCTGGACGTTTGTCTTACGATGATATGCGGCAAAACAAGGAGCTCGCGCCGAGCCAGGTTAGTAAGGTAGTCATGCTTCAAATAATTGTTAAGCTCGCAATGGTGAGGTTAGGATGTAAGTCCTGGAAGAGTCTAGAAGGATCGGCCGCGGGCGGCGTCGCGTTGCTAGACTGGTGTTCGATAGTGTTAGGTGAAACATCGACATACAATCTAACAAAAATCTGAATTAACGTTCACATCGACAAAAGTGCAGGACACATCGATATCAAAAAAGTATCTATTAGTTTTCATTCCGTACTAATATAGTCTGGTCTAATTCTACTCGGCCTAGGAACCGCCACCGTGAGGAGATTGAGATGTAAGCAAATACCAAAAACGAAATTTAGACTTGTTCTGCAGTACCCAGTAAGTTGTGAGAGAGAAGAGAAGGGGCAGAACAGCCGCGCAGGAAACTTTTACTCCAACTTCTTTTAAAATATATGGTACAAGATCAGTGGTAATAGAAAAATAATACGCGATTATAGGTCTATCATTGATGCTTGGTTACGAATGTGACGTTTAGTAAGTTGCACTAATTAAACCAATTCATCTGTTTCATCTCTATTCCAAATATGGATGACTATAGTATTGATGAGCATAAGAAGGTTTTAAAGATTTGTTTTTAGTTTTATTAGATTTTACTTTTGCATACTTTCAACAAGAGAAAGTTTTTGATGTACGACATTTATTGAAGCTCTTAGGAGGTAACACTAATTATTATGAACTGACAGCAAACACTATTGCTCACTATTATACTGTCATACCATCACGCTTCGTCTTTTCCACCGATCTCTATCTTCTTTTCCTCATGTTGATTTATATTCTTGTATATGTTATTATAATCAATATGTATTTTACTTCATATTTCACTTTTTAATTCCTCAATTCCTACTTTAATTATGTTTTTTTCAATAACTATCTGTATATGTAGTTTTACTGACAAGCATCTCGCGATAGCCACATTTTTTATCTGTTTATGCCCTATAGCTATTGTTTCGGTTTAGCCTTTAGTAATCTGTATTTTGGTTCAGAGGATGTATTAAAATACTTTATTAATTACTTACATGTCTTTACATATGTCAAATGTATTCTTATCCGATCTGTCATCTTTATGTATGAGTCTCTTTTGCATTTTGATTCGCTTCCAAATGACGGAAACAGTAAACAATTACCAGATAAGTCCAATATCCGCTCTACTTCTAATGTTTGCATAAAAATGACTGTCAAATTCAATTTTAACCTGCGTGAAAATCCTTTGTAAATAAATGTTCAAGTTTTAATCAGTATAATAGTAACACGTACAGAAAGTGACCTTGATTCTAAATACACAACTGAATATCTGATATTGTGTGTTACAAGTGAATATTATTTAAGAACTAATTTAAATTGCAAGGTCAATATCACGGCTATAGTGGCATGTTCGTTCTTTTATAGTGTTCTTTTTTCTGTGTTCAAAAAATTGAATGGAGTTAATTTGCTTGATTTTTATACTAGGTACAGCATAATTTCGACATTTGTCATTTGATTTGGGAAATTCATTTTATTTTAGGACGGCTATATTGTCGTTTTGTCTCATTTAAATTTGAAGAGAATTTGAGAGTCTAACTTGGTCATAGAAATAGCTTACCTATTCAATGAGGTCCTATTGCCAGCGTATTGAAAAGATTCTTTGTAGGCTAAGATTATTTTGAGACATTGTTTTAAATCGTGGTAATGTATGTATTTCTTATTACTTTTTAATTATTTATTATATTTTTGTTTATTTCAATGTTTCAATATGAGAAAAATTCTGTATTTATTATTTATCTCATTTTAGTAATTTATTTAATAGACGCTAAGTAATTTATTTTTAGATGCGTTGTTATCTCCAAAAACTAAATGAGAAAGATTCATTTGATTCGTCTGTTTTATCATATTCTTCAAACTTTCCCAGACTTGCGTTCTAAGATGGACTAAATTTGTTGCCGTTGCCTTCTCAATGTATTTCTTACATATGTATTATGGCTATCATACGTAGCAGACATGGACAAGTAATTCGTTTTTTTGAGGTTTAGTCAATAAATGTAGTCAAAATATGCAACACTAGGTCAAAGGAGTCATTTCCTTATTAAAGTATTTCTTAGTTTCACTGTTTACTGTAGCAGTTGATTATTGCGTGTTTAATCCAAATTTATTTAATTCCGGCTTCGTAAAACTGATTCAATTGTGAAAACAACATTTACAACTTTAAAACTTACACAATAAGACTTAGTTTTCAATGAAACGACATCACGATAAGACTTTTAGTTTGTTTTTGTAAACTATGTAGGCCGATCTGTTTCTTTTATTTCTTTCTGTGCAGACTATTCGTACCTTTTTCAAATCGATGTGCATAAACTTTATTGTTAGGGAGATTGTTTAGCTTAGGATTTTTTAGCTTATTTTATTGCTTCATTAGAGTTTACTTAATTGCCTGTATTCAAATTTATTCGATGATAATTTGAAAGTACAATGAAATTATGATCCATTTAGGAATGTAATAGCTCTACCGATTCTGTATAATATGGAAATGATTTGAGTATTTTTGAGACATTATAAATTGACAAAATTTTTAACGTCGCCTTTAAATTTTGAGAAGTTTCGGGATCCTGTGGATAACATTTTTGGGAACCCATAATTGTAAATGTAATAAGTTTGATTGTAAATGTTACTAGAAAAATATTTTTTTCTAGTAACTTCGTAGTAAAAGTTTCCTTCGCGTTTTACACAAAACTAGACATAGAAATATCAGAAGCATAGCAGTGAATCCAAAACGGGATTTCATTAAATTATATCTTCACCTGAAAAGTTACTCGTTTCAAAATATATATTTTTTTACAAAAAATATTAAGCTTTACAAAATATTATGTCTTTTCTAAATATTTAAAATATATATATACAATAAGTTAATGCTTTTTACAATGTATAACTTCTAAATCTGTTTTTGAATTAAACAATTTACTAATGTTGTCCGGATTTTCACGGATTTTTCAAAAAATACATTGTTTGTGTTAGTGTTGTGTGAAAACTGTGAATTTGGTGTCACTCGTGAACACTGTGCTGTTATCTGTAACTCATTTAATGACAATTTTTATGAAGGCTTGCGAATAAGCGCTTTAGCAAAAGCAAAGCGTTTTTGATGACGACATCGTGTATATGTGAATTTTTATTATAGACTGTTCCCGGGTATAAGTATGTTAGATACTAATTGAGTATTTGATATAAGAGTTAAATGAGAGCATGCTAAAATAAGATAATGTTATAATATAAAATATGAAATATTTGAAACAATCTATAACTTCGTTGACTAAAAGACAAGATCATGAAAAGCTTGAAAATTGTGTTTAAGCTAAAGCTAATCTTTAGTCAGAAACTATTTACAAAAGCGTTGATGTATTAGTTAAAGTTGATACATAGATAGTTGTATATTTTGTAAACAGATTCTGTTGTACATTTAAAATGAGTAAATTGTAGCTGATCTCGATTTCACGTTTAGTAAATGTTAATTTGTAATAAATAATTGTTATTCAGATTTTTAGTAGACGTTAGAGGGTTCAAAATACATTTTTTCAAATTACAAATTTTGAATTTTCTAAGAAAATGAAAAATATAATTCAATGTTAAAATATTACATTTAAAAATTAACTTTTTAAAATTTCACGATTTATAGTCAGAAAATGGTTGTATTGAAACGTGAAAAAAGAGTTCAACTTAATATATGAAATTACTAGTGTGCCTCATACACCTACCTCTGGACGCCCGGTTTTTCCCCGTTCCAAAGATAGTCCTCGATGTACCGTTTCTGACCATCATCGTGGTCACCGTCCACGTGGTTCATCAGCGGCTCCGCTTCCACTGACCCTGGAATTTTGATTTTCGTTTTTCAAAAAATGTGGCCTACAAAATATTTTCTACTCTTTTACAAAGGGTTGCTTATTAACATTAGAAGCTACAATATACATCGTAAAATAAATTTGCTATTCTGAATAGATATTATTTTCTTTTATGTGAGACGAGTAACAAAAGAGTAACAACCCATACACATCTATGTACAGACACAAATTCGACCGAAATCCTATCTGAGCTCGAACGTAGATATGTTGCTGCTCCTGAGGACTAAGATGGCCGCCTCCCTTCAAAGTGTAGCGGGCAATCGCACCTCTCCAACCGAAACACAAGTAATGCTTTACGGCAGATTATGAGTATCGCCCACATCTGGACCAATTTTATAAAATTACTGAGTATTATTGTTTAAATTGTATGCTTAAGTTAGAGGTTTATTCATCTTTATTAAAGGAAATTCAATATTTAACTGAGATTTTTTTGAAATCTTTTTTTACTTTTTTCAGGTATCCCATTCTATGTTTAGGTTCGTTTAATAAATTATTGACATTTAAAAATGTAAATAGGTAAATTTTCACATACAACGTTAAATGTTTACTTAATTAATTGTGCAAAACATATTTTGCAATAAATAATTTTATTTTATTATAATAAATTCAGTACCTATTCGCGTAGGGCTTTCATTTACATTTACGTTTTATATTTTCAAAAATTAGTGAACTGTTAAATCAACAGTTACTCAAGTTGTCCAAAGTACTTACTTAGCAAGTTACTAAGCTGAAGAAACATTTTGCATTCCCCTTGTTCAGTATACGAATACAAATGACACTGTTAATGGAATTGTTGATCAAGTTTAGTGCGATCCAATGAAATGCAAATTAGTTGAAAATTTGTCCAAATGACAAATTCTCTCTTGTGTATACATAAGATATGTACGTTACATTAAAAATATTTTTGAAGGTGAGAGAACTATAGTTCCAAATGGGAGGTACCACCGCCGCCCGCATAATCCCCCGTAAAGCATTACTTGTGATACGGTTGGAGAGGTGCCGTTGCCAGCTACACTTTGACGCGAGGCGACCATCTTCGTCCTTAGAAGTAGCAACGTGTCTACGTTCGAGGTCAGATAGGATTACGGTCGTGTTTGTGGTTGTACGTGGATGTTTATGGACTGCGACTACTTAACATTAGGTGATTTGCATGCTCGTTTGCTTCTCTTCTCACATAAAAAAAATCGAAAAACCAAGATCCTATCGCTGTTTGTAGCAGCTAAAATCGAAATTCAAAGTCTAGAATTGGTTTAGAAGTCTAGAATTGGTACCACGAGACGATCACCGTTTTTGTATAGCCGATTACAAAGGGACATAAAATTGTT
The DNA here is from genome assembly GCA_018251015.1 of Phocides pigmalion okeechobee. NCBI lineage: Eukaryota > Metazoa > Arthropoda > Insecta > Lepidoptera > Hesperiidae > Phocides > Phocides pigmalion. The sequence goes on along the minus strand of DWON01000449.1, from coordinate 3,327 downwards.
GATTCGATGGTTTCTCTCGTTCTAAAAACACATTTACCCAAATGTGTACCGCAGATGCGAATCACGTCGTGCGAATTGCGTATGTCGAATGTTTTATGTATGAGTAAAAGTTTGTGGAAAACAGGCGTATTCAAATGCTCGAATCACGGGTCTGGTTCTTGAGGAATTGCTATTGGAAGCTTTCAAAACATGTCCAGAGGAACAAATGGACAAATAAACAAAATTGATACGCTCAATTTAGATAAAATATGTCTTGAGTTGAAAGGAATTTTGCTTACAAATATTATATCTAGTATTAAACTCCTATGTTAGGTAATATTCGTTTATTTGTTGGTTTATTATAAGTACTAAGCGGAGTGTACGACTATCCATGGAAATTTCGTCCATTTGCGCGACATGAACACAAAAAATATTGGTTAGATAAACAATATACAGTAATTACTTCTAATTTGTATTTTTATAATTTCATCGAATTCTTGTTACTCTTACTTGATCCATAAATATTATAATATCTATGGCGACTTTCCGCTACTCGACAAGAGATGGCGCCATACGATCCTGCATCACGCTATCAAAGTTTTCTAAATATCTTGCATATATACAAAACTCTGAAATGAGACTATCGGAGCACGGCCGCTCCCCGGGCACAATAACCCGCCTTGACGGAGATCTCCCTTCACCAAATTGGTGAACCCGACTTGATGCGCCATCTCTTGTCGAGTAGCGGAAAGTCGTCACAATATCCATGGAAGACGGTACCATCCAATTTTAATTTACATTTCTTATGCCTTTATCTTCACCAAACAGTGACGAGAGCAATACCACCTTGTTTTAAGCATTTATGACGTTTTCATTTCATAATCCTTAGCCATATCAAACTAACCAAAAAATATTGCCGGGGTAAATTATACTCCCTAGTTTTTCTCTAAATTTCAGCCATAACAGACGTATCCACAAATATTCGCGGGAAAAACGATACCATCCAGTTTCACTCCGTTTGTTTTTGAGATTTCCATCTATTCACAAACCTTCAGCCACTGCAGCTTTCTTCAGCGCACCCATGGAGATGCTTTTCCGGGGGGCGGAGTCCGTGCTGTCCTTAGGCCAGGCGAACTGGTTACGGTACTCCGTGCTCACCACTTCTGGCTCCTTAACCGCCAGAACTTCGCCAAGGGCGGTTGTAGCCTGGTTAACAAAGTTGATTTAGAACATAATTCAAACAATAGACAATGCATTTTAGCTGATTATTTTAATTGACTAATGTATGATGTCTTCTAAGTAGAACTAAACCTTTGCATTTGAATTGGACTGTATGATAACAGGAACAGCGTAATTGTGACATTCCGGCCTTCCATAACGGGTTCCTATGTTCGAATCTCTGGCACCTCTAACTTCTCAAAGGTAAGGTAAGAAATTTATTATCTTGCTTTGACGGTTAAAGGAAAACAGTAAGGAAACTTCCAGCCTCTCTATGAAGTTCTCAACTGTTAGAAGTCTAACAATCCGTACCAGGTTAACCTGCTGGACTATTGCCGGACCCTCGTTCTGAAAGGAGACCCATACTCAGCAGTGGAGGAGTAATATAAGATAATAATAATGTAAAGAGAGAAGCTAAACACGATAAATCGCCAGACAACTGTTTATATGGGAAATTATGTCTTGGAATGATGGATGGGATTTTAATGCAATGCAATGCAATGATTGTTAAGTGCATACCTTTGGCTCCACAGTATCCGTCCAGCGTGGTTGACGTGGACCCTCGGATTTGCTGCGACGGCCAGCGCGGTCGGCGTCATTCCTCTGAGCACTCTAAAATGCAAATGAAGTAAGTTTTAGTTAATGTATCTATGTAAGTAATGCTACTATTGAAAATTTGCAAGAATGAATCTGTAAAGTTCGACCGGGAAGGTATTACGAGCACACCTACATATTTCTAACGAGAAGTAATTATGAGTAGAAACTTGCGGTTTACCGGTTCATTTACATTTAAGGCAACCATTTTGATCCTCAGGAGAAGCAACGCCTGTGTTATCGATTTCAAATTGGACTCGCGTTCAATATGACGTGAGTTGCAGACTCCACTTGAGGCAATGGCCACAAATGCTCTGGCATCATGTTCATCTATTCTCTATTTCTTCTGCTACTTAGTTTTCTATTTTCTATTTCTTATGCTACTTAATTTTCTATTGTCTATTTCTTATGCTACTTACTTTTTATTTTCTATTTCTTATGCTACTTAATTTTAATAAAAGAATCCAAAACGTTTTTTTTCAGTTTTCGACAGTTTTCGAGTTATTTGCATTTATAACTCATATTTCACAAGTGTAGTCCAAGTTTTACCATTGTAGTAACTAGCGTAAGTACTAATATTTCTAACTTGTTTTCGTGGATAAAACTTTTGAATAGACTAAACTTTCGATTTGTTATCCGAACTATGTTGTAGTTCTTCATAAATCTTAGCCAAATATTTTTTATTTATCGTATCGATATTGTATAACCTTTTCTTATCTACATACACTACGGATATTAAATTACCCCCTATCGGATGATCATATTACGCCGACCTCAAATTAATTGGGAGCAGGACATGAAGACAATAACTAAAATTAACCCAATTAGTATACACTAAAGCTTATATCGGCGTTACAGCGTATGGTTTATCAGGCTTCATTAAATTTGGCCGAAAATCAATGTTGGAAGCACAGGTATCTCTTGCTATTCCTATTATGTTTTGTAGTAATAATAAGAGCTAAATGTTCGGAGTTTGAAGTGTTCAATGGAGTTATAACGAGGAAACCTGCTCATGACGGAGAAATCCCCATCATGGTGAAATCAGTGCCGCATCGACACTCAGCCGCTCATCCAAATGTTGCCCCCGGCCACTTTACCGGGGCACATCCAGTGTGCCTCTATTTAGATAAATATGACAGATTGGCAGGTGATCATAGTTCTTCATAGCCCAGTTACCAGTCCTTCTAAAGTTCAGCCAAATAGCCCAGTATCCTATCAATGTATTCCACATACTATACATTATGTCCCCTTGGATTGGTAAGCACTTTTGAAAACTATATAGAAACCTCTTAGATAAGCCTTTTCACGATATTTTCTTTCACCGTTGAAGCAAGTAATAACCGATTATTATTGCCAATAACTTGCTATAATGTTGAACCCCGGATCTTCGGAGTGAGAAACTATCTTACCACTTTTACGATACTTGACAGCACATCGCTGGCTGTCCAGTTTACGCGCATATCTATGTTGTATAGATGGTCACTTTCCGTTGCCGCAATTATTTGCCGTGTTTGCCGATCAGCATCGGACGATGTC